>CAUYQU010027575.1:0-64302 GCA_963574635.1 Cheracebus regulus | reverse complement strand
AAAAAAAAAAAAAAAAAAAAAAAAAAAAAAAAAAAAAAATCTGCGAATGGAGGCGGAGCGATCTGGGGGACACACCCACTCCGTTCGTCTGGGGCCGCGCGGAACTATGACGTAGTAGCTGCGCCAGGAGCTCGCCCGCTTTTGTAAACTCGGTCTGGATCAGGTCCACGTTTGGCGGCGTTGAAGATCTGTTCACAGCTGAGGAAGCTTTTGCAGCCAGGTCCCGAAGCTCACATGGGGCTGGGTCCGCGCTCCCCACACAGGGTGGGGCGCCGGTTCCCAGCTGGTGGCAAACGGAGGCGTGGGGCCAAGGGGTCGGGGCGCCCCTCACCGGGCCGCGAGCGGCAACCCCGGCCGCTTCCGGATGGGCTCTCGAAGCGGGCTCCAGATTCGCACCCGCACCTGAGCCCCGAAGCTCTGGGATATTTCCGCCGGGCGCTGTCTGCACTGAAAGAGGCTCCCGAAACTGGGGAAGAACGAGGTAGGCAGCACCTTCGGGTTTTAAACCAAGAGCATAAAATCCAGGGCAGGCAAGAAAACTTTCTAGAGTTGGCATGGCGTGGGGACTTAGTTTGATTTCCCATGTCCTCTTCCTCGGCCTCCAACCCACGATCCTTGGTTAAGTGAGGGTACATAACCGTATTCTCTGCTGAGTCTCTTCAAAATGTTTCTTCGCTTTTCCAGATCTGATGGTACACAATATTATGAAGGAAGTAGAGGCTCAGGCCCTAGCTTTGTCCACGAACAGGACTGGCAGTGAGATGCTGCAGGAGCTGTTGGGATTCAGTCCTTTGAAACCGCTTTGTCGCGTATGGGCTGCTCTGCGCTCCAACTTGCGCACTGTGGCCTGTCACCGATGTGGGGTCCATGTATTGCAAAGTGCTTTGCTACAGCTCCCTCGATTGCTGGGAAGTGCCACAGAGGAGGAGGAGGATGGGAAGGATGGTCCCATGGAGACCCTGGAGGAGCTGGTCCTGGGACTAGCCGCTGAGGTGTGTGATGATTTTCTCTTCTACTGTGGAGACACACATGGCACCTTCGTGGTCAGAACTCTGCTGCAGGTGTTAGGAGGGACTATTCTGGAGTCTGAGAGAGCCAGGCCCCGTGGTTCCCAATCATCTGGTAAGTATTACAAGAGGAAAGTGGACCTAGTTGGAAGAAGAATTTAGAAAGTTCAGAAGGAAACAGTGAATAGAAGAGTACGTCTTCATGGGGGAGCTTGACCTGGTAGAATTAGCTTGACCTGTCCTAATCTGAACAGGGCTTAGCAGGCCAAAGATTAGTCTGTGCGGAGGCCCAGAGGTAAGGATGTACAATTGTGTTTAGGGGACAGCTGTTAGAATGGATGCAAAAGGAGAATTGCTTTTTTTGAGGTGGAATTTTGCTCTTGTTGCCCAGGCTGGAGTGCAATGGGGTGATCTTGGCTCACCACAACCTCTGCCTCCCTGGTTCAAGCGATTCTCTTGCCTCAGCCTCCCGAATAGCTGGGATTAGAGGCACTCACCACCATGCCCAGCTAATTTTGTATCTTTAGTAGAAATGAGGTTTTTCCACATTGATCAGGCTGGTCTCAAACTCCCGCCTCGGTCTCCTAAAGTGCTGGATTACTGGTGTGAGTCACCGCGCCTGGCCAATTTTGTTTTTAAAGCATGACTTAACATACAAATGTGTGTATACTGGACTCAATCAAAAGTTCAGGAAACAGTACCCTTACTACATGCAGCCCACTCTGTTATTTTCTTTCCTTTTCCAAACTTTATTCTGCTCTATTTCATTAAAAAAAGAATGCTAGTCAAGACCACTAACTTGATTTCATGATACAGTCTTGTGTTGTGATCCACATTTTGAAAAACTCTAGGAAACAGAGAGTTTAAATGAGACTTGATTTTGGAGTGCCTTGAATACCTGGCTGAGGAGGTTGAACTGTCTTCCGTGGACCATGGGGAAGCTGGTTGAAGCTTTTTAGAAAAATTAAGACAGAAATGTAGTTTCCGTTCAGTCATCCAGAAGAGACATTCAGTTGTACTTCATATGTTCTGCTTCTCCAAGCAGAATACTTGTTCATCTACGGAATTTTTCTCTCCTGGGTGGCAGTTTGTGATCTCCCTGCTGCACATGTTCTTAATCTTTCTTCAGAAGCACAGAGGGCCCCAGCCCGGGAATGTAAGCCAATTGATTTTGAAGTCCCTGAAACCTTCTTGAATCGCCTTCAGGACCTGAGCTCCTGCTTTCTGAAGGACATTGCAGGTAAGGAGGGAAGTAGGGGGAGGGTCTAATACCTACTTTTCTGGAAGTGATTATTACTAAGCAAGGCCCTTGGGTCAGGTTATTCTTCTTCTTTTCAAACCTGGGCTGGTTTGACATTGAAAGCACTTTGTATAGTCCCTTTGTGTACATAGTCCCCTGTATCTTGTTGCCTAAAGTTTGAGGTTATGCAGGTTGTCCGGATTTTGGGAAAGCTGCTTTATTTCTGCCCTCTCTCCACAGTATTTATCACTGATAAGATCTCCAGCTTCTGTCTTCAAGTGGCCTTACAGGTTTTACACTGCAAACTACCCCGGTTTTGTGCCCATCTCTGCAATGCTGTGATTGGTTACCTGAGTACTCGCAGTTCCTCAGTAGATGGCAGGTATGGTTGGGTCTTAGGATTGACCAAAGTTGATGGGGCTGTGTGAAATGAATGAGGTGATGTAGTGCAACTGGATTTTGCATGAAATGGAATTAAGACTGCCTGATGCCCTTCTTGTCCCTAGTCCCCTACTGCTATTTCTCCGAGATCAGACGAGCTCCAGACTCCTGGAGCAGGTCCTGCTGGTGTTGGAGCCCCCAAGACTCCAGAGCCTCTTTGAGGAGCACTTGCAGGGGCAGCTGCAGACCCTGGCTGCACATCCCATTGCCAACTTCCCTTTGCAGCGCTTACTGGATGCAGTCACTACCCCTGAACTGGTGAGTTGGAAACCTGGGCTGGATCTGTTTCTGCTAATTCTTGATCATTGGACCTTATTTTACGGTGTGCCTGCTTCTCTATATTTTTGACATTGTGCTAGCCATTCCTCTTGAAAAATTATTCCTTGAGGTTTTCCAGAGCTTAGGATAAAGGTGCCCATCTTCTAGTGAGAATTTGTTTTGGCTTCTCTCAGTTATGAGGACCAGCAAGAGACTGGCTTCATTCAAGTTTACAGCTTGAGGTTCCATGGCCCACCCAGACTCTGGTACTTGGCTATAAGTCCACTTGAGTGCTAGAGTTGTTGCCATAGCTTCTCTTTTCCCTTGCTGCTTAGGACCAAGGTGGGCTTCCCTGTGGTCTCATGCATTGGGGATTAGAGTGGAAGGGCAGGTTTAGTTTTAGTCCCCCCTTGCCCCTAGTTCTCCCTTACACGTAGGGAAGAGCCACTTAAAGTTCCTTCCTGTGAGGTGGCACCTCTAAGACTGCCCCCTTGTCCTGGGCCTTATCTATCCAAACAAAAGTCCTGATACTGGCATTGCTTTTTACCTAGCATTTTTAGTTGTTTTCAGTGGGAAGATTTCTCTGAATAATGTAGTCTACCATTACCAGAATGCCACAGTTACATCCCATGTTTCCCATCAGCTGTCCCCTGTGTTTGAGGAGCTGAGCCCTGTCCTAGAAGCTGTATTGGCTCAGGGCCATCCAGGGGTAGTCAATGCCCTGGTGGGGGCCTGTCGCAGAGTTGGGGCCTACCAAGCCAAGGTCCTACAGCTCTTGTTGGAGGTAAGTAGATATTACCCACAATCTGTTTATGCCATCAGTCCAACTCCTACCAGTTAGGACTTATCTAATCTTAAGTTGTTGTACCTTTGGACTCAGGAAGTCTAATGCCCAAGGAGTTTACAGGAATGGGGGAAAAGATGCCAAATGGGGTTTGTTGTTGTTGAGACAGAGTCTCGCTGTGTCACCCAGACTGGAGTTCAATGGCGCCAGATCGACGTTACTGCAACCTCTGCCTCCCTAGTTCAAGTGATTTTCTCATCTTAGCCTCCCAAGTAGCTGGATTATAGGTGCCTACCACCACACCCAGCTAGTTTTTGTTTTTGGGTTTTTTTTGTGTGTTTTTAGTAGAGATGGGGTTTCACCATGTTGGCCAGCCTGATCTCGAACTCCTGACCTCAGACAATCCATTACCAAACGGAATTATCCCGCCTCAGCCTCCCAAAGTGCTGGGATTATAGGCATGAACCACTGTGCCTGGTTGAGGCCAAATGTTATTTCACAGTCCTAGAATAAAAATTGTCTCCCAGAGCTAAGAGAGAAGTTTATTTAAGGGATAAATGTTTATTAACCTCTGTGTGTGATAGTGGCTGGGGATATAGCAAGGCATGAAATTCTGCTGTCATGGAGCTCACATTCTTATGGAGTTAGGCCTTCTTTCCTTTCCTGAAGATGTTCCCTTAAATTCGAGGTTAGGGATGGAGAAAGTTCTCACATTCATCATATTTTGTCTTCTCCTTTAGGCATTCCACTGTGCAGAGCCCTTATCTCGGCAATTGGCCTGTGTGCCTCTTTTTGCCACTTTGATGGCTTATGAGGTGTACTATGGACTGACGGAGGAGGAGGGGGCAGTGCCTGTGGAGCACCAGGTGAGATAGGAAGAGGCTAAGCTAGTGACTAATTGGGAGCCAGGCCTCCCAGGGTTTAGCAAGCCTCTGACTCCTGAGGTGAGAGTGGTGACTTCATCCAGGTGGAGGTGGCAGTGTCCTGGGGATGAGCTCATCCACCTGGCTTGTTGGTGCCTCCTAATTTCCTATCTCTGTGTTCCCAGGTAGAAACAGCCTCAGCCAGGGCCTTGGGGGATGTGACAGTTCTTGGGTCTCTACTGCTGCAGCATCTGCTGCACTTCTCTACTCCTGGTCTTGTACTTCGAAGTCTGGGTGCCTTGACGGGACCACAACTTCTGGCTCTGGCCCAAAGTCCTGCTGGCTCTCATGTGCTCGATGCCATCCTGACCAGCCCCTCTGTGACGCGCAAGCAGCGCCGCCGTGTGCTGCAGAACTTAAAGGTTAGATTTCTGGCTTCTGCCTTGATTCCCCACCATCATGCATTTAGAGAATATGACCTTCCCCAGTACTATACCTTCAGACACAAAGAGGCTGTATAGTTCCTAGACTATTTTAACTCAGCCCCTAAACTCTTCAGAAAATTTACTCCCCGCAAGCCCCCAAAATACACTTTTGTGGACTTTGCTAGGGGGACCTGCTTTGTTTGTCTCAATACAGGGCCAATATGTGGCTCTGGCCTGTAGTCGCCATGGCAGCCGTGTGCTAGATGCCATCTGGAGTGGAGCAGCCCTGGGGGCCCGGAAGGAAATTGCTGCTGAGCTGGGTGAGTACCAGCCCCTCTCTTTGATGTTTCCAGACTTTCCCTTCTTTTACTCCAGATCTCTGGATGGCTGGGGAGTCTACTGAAATTCAAGTCTTCAGTTCCAAAGGGTGGTCTTGCTCATGGGTTCTTAGCAGTTTGCTTTCCCCTTCCCTTCTGTTGACTGACTGTGCAGTTCTCTGCTCTCACCCCGCCCTCCAATTTCTGTTCTTTGGAAAGCGAGGTGTTCACTTTATCGCAGTGGCAGTCTCAAGGTCTAGGGGAAATGGAGGGATCTTTACCTCAGGTAGAGTCTGTCTTTGAGCATGGGTGGTACTAAACACGAGTGATTCCCTTTGCAGGGGAGAAGAACCAGGAGCTGATTAGAGATCCTTTTGGCCACCATGTGGCTCGAAATGTGGCCTTGACTACCTTCCTAAAGCGGCGAGAGGCTTGGGAACAGCAGCAGGGTGCAGTGGCCAAGCGGAGGCGGGCATTGAACTCCATACTTGAAGACTGAGGCTTTGGATCTGGGACTGGGTGGGGGAGGGCAAAAGGGAGTATCCATCCCATCCCTTTCCTATTTAAATTGGAGTCAAAAGTCTTAGTAGTAAATATTTTATATTTTTATTGGAAATGTTTTTGTTATTTTTTGGGGAAGGGTATCAAGACAGATCTCAGAGTAAAGTCAGAAAGGACTGTCATCAGTATGCTGGGGAGTTTAGGGACAGGAGGCCTTGGTAGGAGATTAGATGTAGCAGCAAACAGGCTTGGATCAAGATGCCTGGGAATAGGCTTGTGACCTTTCAGGGCAAGTAGGAGGCAGAAAGGTGGCTAGGAAGGGACAGCATTCTTCAGGTAAGGGTATGGACTTGGGATGTGAGGCATTATGCTGAAAGATTCTGTCACGGGGAGGGTCAGAGGACAGTGGGGAAATTGGGTAAGTTATCTAGCCTGTACTGTCTGCAGGTCCTGAAACTTGATGTTGTCACAGTCTTTGCAGTGTGTCTCTTGAAATGGGTCTGGGGACAGAAGCTCAGAGGCCCTTCTTAGTAGGAATGGAGGCGGCCCTTCTGCTGCCACTTCTCAGCCCCCTCTACTACATGGCGAAGGGTGGCGGAAATTCCCAGCAACATATGGCCCAGGCCTTGCAGCAATGTGGAGGTCCAACGAAGGAGCTCCCTGAAGGGCAGAGATAAGAGGAAATCAGATGATTCAGGAAACCTGGGAGGCGGCTATCGAGCTGGGAGATGAGGACTTTCCACAGGCAAGAGCTAACCAGGGTTAGGTGGGTACAGGAGGAGGAATGTTGGGGACTGTCTGACTGACTGTAGGGGTTGGGGAAGTATGACATGTTGATTTCTGACCTGAGTACTTTCTTTGGGCCAAGTCCTTGAAAGTCACAGCTCATAGAGTAGAGCCCGTAGAATGTGGCTTTGACGTTCAGGCTGCCAAAGAGGTCTCGAGGGTTTTGCTTGTACACGTCAAAGGTGATGCGAGCGATATCCTTGCTGTGCTTGGGCCTCTCCCGGCCTAGGCCATATGACAGCACTCCACTCTGTAGGACACCCCCATCAGTGCAGTAGATCCTCACGCCAGACATCCACCACTAATCTCCATCAGCACTGCGTCAGACCCTCCCTGGCCTGGACTTGTCCATTGTGTGACATCCTTGACAATTCCACAACTCCCCCTGCACCTCTGCCCCCAGGATCAGGGTTAGGCTAGACACAAAATGGGAGAGCTATAAAGGACAGGCAGTGGAAGCAGCCCCAGTATAGGCCTCACCCTGATGGGACTCCAGCTCTGACCAGACTCCAGCACCATCAGGCACGTGTCATCTTCCAGCAGCTGGAAGAAGTCCTCACTGTCCACTGCAGTTCCATCCTCCTCTAGCACCAGGGTTAGCACTCCATTTAGCAGTAGGGTCTCCAATGCCTGCCCAATGGCAAGAAGCAGAAAGGAAGGGCAGGCCTTACCCCATGCCCCTTCCCTCGTTAGCTGCCCAACATCCATCAGTTGGGCCTAGACCTTGGTTGATGTCCCACCTCGACTTCCCAGGACCTTGTCATCCCTCCTAAAGGCTACTGCTCTCAGTGTTCTTCAGTTGTTGGGGGATCCTAGCTAAAGGCTGACTTTGTTCCTCTTTGCTCCTACCATGTCATTGGCATCTCCCCTTGCTCCCCTCCAAGTCACTTCTCCTGTTTTGGAATTGGAAAGCAAGCCAGGTTCTCATTAAGTCCACCCTTCTGTCCTACAGTGCGGCACCTCGCTTCTCACACCCTCAGAGTTCTCCAGAAGTGTCTTCAGTAATAGTGTTTAACCTTTTTGAGTCCTTACTCTGAGCCAGGTATGAGGACTTTACCTACATTATCCTCTGACTCCTTTCAACAACCCTAGGAGGTAGTGTATTATTGCCTTTTTATAGATGAAGAAACTGAGGTTTTGATCAGCTTGACAAACTCACTGTGGAGTGGGGAACAGGAAAAGAAGGGAACTGCTGAATCTCCTAGGGGCTGAATGGAGTTTTGTTGCCCTGCCCATATCCCCTAAAGGTGGAGGGTACAGCGGAGGGTTTGACAGGAAGTGGCAGAATTTGAACTCGATTTGTCATACAAATCGCCTTTCCATACTGGCTTCTGAATTCCATCCCTCCAGCTTTCCCTATCCACTGCTTCCCCTGCTCCCATAGACAAGCTCACTGTGGAAAATAAACAAATTGACTGGAGGTCATTAGGCCCACCCCACTGTTTTTAGCCCTCAGAGAGAGGGGCAGCTGTGTGACCTCAGCCGTCTCTGTTCCATCATCCCAAGTTGTCATTGTTCTTGAGCCCCTTGGCTGCCCCTGCTACAGGAACCGAGGAACTTGGCCTACTTACCTTGGCTAGCAGCTCTTGCCGGGTGGCAGCTGTCAGGCCTTTCCGTATGGTCCGCTTGTGATCACAGACACGGAAAGGTCGCTGGGGTGGTGGAGCTGAGGTCCAGACCCTCCGTCCAAACTCCGAGCTTATATTAGATACTGACCTGGTAGTCGGGAAGATAAGAAGGAGCGAGGAGGGGCTTGGTGAGTGTAAAGGGCATGATGGGGCTGGCTAGAGGGCTAGTGAGGGAGGAATGGTTTGCAGATTAGGAATGGAGTAGAGACCATGGAGTGTAGGTGGGCCGTGGGTGGCTCAGGAGCTTGATAAGCTCACTGTGGCGTGGGGAGCAGGAGAGGGAGGGTACTGCTGAGTCTCCTAGGGGCTGAATGGAGTTTTGTTGCCCTGCCCGTATCCCCTAAAGGTGGCGGGTACAGCGGAGGGTTAGCAGTCACCTGAGCAGGTCACTGG
Organism: Cheracebus regulus; assembly: GCA_963574635.1. NCBI lineage: Eukaryota > Metazoa > Chordata > Mammalia > Primates > Pitheciidae > Cheracebus > Cheracebus regulus. Next base: position 55,659 of record CAUYQU010027575.1, on the reverse strand, counting down.
GGTTCAGAGCTGAGAGGTACTCCATAGTGGACCGGAGAGTTCTTTCCCTGGAACTTCTGGGCTGAGTGGTTCTCTGCTGTGCTGGGGCTTCAGTGGTGTTTTCTGTTACAAATCTGAGATCTCAGCCCAGGATGAGGTGGGAATGAGTCAAGCCTGGACTCTGGCCCCCCTGCCTGGCCAGTAAGAAGGGCAAAGTCCAAGGGGAGGGATGAAGGAGGGGCCAGATGGGGTCCTGGAGGAAGAATTGCCTGGCAAAAGCCACTGGATCTTGTATGTATGTCTTTGGTGATGGCATGTGTTGTAAGGGTAGATGGGAACCATGTAAAAGGATGAAATGTGACCTCTGGTGTTTCTGTATTTCTATGGAGGGAATTTCTAGGGACAGTTTCTGGCTCTCGGGCTCTGAGAAGCTGTGTTTTGTGAGCAGCTCTGTGTATGCTGCCACCTACTGGAGAAGCCATAAGCTGCAGCATTGAAAAGGGAACCCCTGCTGAGAGTGGGGAAGCGGGATGGCAGCATTGGCAGGGCTTTGGAAAATGAGAGGTGAGACTGTGTCCAGGAAGGGTGCGAGGAGAGGATGGATCCTGATCCATGGGTTCAGGATCATTAGGGTCCTGTCTGCGACGCTGGCCTTCCTGCTTACCTGCTCCATCCTCCTTGTTCAAGGGAGAGACTGGCTCATTGCTCTGGCTTCATTTTCTAGAACTGCCTGCTTCGGCCACACTTAAGTCATCTTCTCTCTCACCCTTCTCCTTTTGCCAATTAATGGACATGAAGGAGATGTGAATGGGGCAGGGATGTCCTTTGATAGGATCAAGACTTTAGCTTTTGGTGCACTGTATCCTAGCTCTGATTTCAGTTGCAGCTGTGATGGACATTTGCGTGGAAGCTGGGACTCTCACTGACAATGAAACCCTCAAATGAACACAATCCCTGCTTTCCTGCCCAGGATCTTTGTAGGGTCCTCAGCTTCCTCACTTTTTTTCTGTGTCCTGACAAAGAAACACAGAGTAACTTGATGGCTCTGTCACCTGGCCAGCTGCATTTCCCCTGGAGGCTTGAGTCCAAGCCAGAGCCTTGAACATTACCAGGCACTGAAACGGTGTTCAGGTTGTTGCCCAAAACACTGAAAGAAACTGGCCCTGGCCCTGAGCCAAAGTCCTTGAACCCTCATAAACTTCATACCCTGACCCCCTTGTTTTGGACATACTTTGGTAGAACAACTCTTTCTCTCACTGTCTGTTGTGAGGATATGCTGCAGCTCACTCATTAAGTTCTCCTACTAAATGCTTTGGACTGATCACCCTGCCAGTCTTTTGTCTTGGGCAATCTGTACCTTTCTCAGAGGTCCCCAAGGCCTACCAAAGGGACTTCACACACTCTTAATGGCTTTCCTCTCTCTTGGCTTACCCTATGCCCTCACTTCCTGAGTTAGCCTCCCAAATATAGGATTACCTGTACCCAAACCCTTAGTTCAAGCTCTGCTTTGGGAGAACCCAAACTAAGGCAATGCTCCTGGTGCCCTGCCCAAGGAACCTCAAGTTCTGGCTGTTACTTGGCCAGAGGCCTTTCTTTTCCCTTACCCCAACTCTATCGATCTGCCAGGCCCCCCTCAAATCTCTTCATTTCCAAGTTTTGCTTGACTTTTCCAAGAAGAGAGGGCTGCTTCTTAGTATGTCTCCACTACTGCATCCTTTCCTTTCTTGTCTTGAATCCTGGTGCAGCCTGGGAGTGGGGTCTCTTCATGGTTGTGTGCCATGACTCTCTAACCAGGTTATAAGCCCCTTATACCTCCATGCATCCCCCATTCCTCCCGGAATCTGGCACCATGTCTTACATGGAAAAGCTGTCACTGACAGCCTGGTGAGATCCCTGAGGGTGGAGTGATTGGGGCAGGGCCCAAGGCAAGAGATGGGAGACGGTTGGCCAGGAGTTGAAGAGAAGGGGCTCAGCTGGACCGGGAAGCTGGAAACAGGCAAAGATAGAGCAGCTGGGGGCTGAGTTGTTTGGCTCACCTCTGCAGGCCAGAGAGGCCAGGTAACATACACACTGTAGAAGGTGGACTGGGGGATTAGAGCCAGAGCTGGGGGAGGGATGAGAAGAGAAGCAGGATCAGGGTCAGGATTCAGCAGAGTTCTCCTATTCTCTTCCACGGCCAGGTAATCTTATCTGTCCCCCTTCAGCTTATGCTGTTTCCTGGCAAGGCAGGCTCTCACATGCCTGGACGCCTGGATGTGTTGGTGATGGGAAGGAGTGGGGTGAGGGAGGGGCCCCAGGAGAGGCCCCGGATGAGCTTTGTCTTGTCCCTCCCCATTCTTGCCTTGCCCTCTGCAAATGTGACAGGCACAGGACAGGAGTAGGTACCTCGCCCACTGCTGCTTAACTTTTCAGCTTCCCCAGGGCCCCAGTCTTCTTGCTCCCAGCTTGGTAAGTAGATCTGCCTATGTCCCTTTATACCCCACCATCCACTTTTGCCCAGAGGTACTAGGATTGGGGCTGGAAAGAAGGAGAGGCCAGACTAGAGGAGTGGTGGTAGAGACAGTGAGAGCCTGGGGTGAGGACTTTACGCCTGTTTACCACTGAGCTCTGGGAACGAGCCAGGAGTCGGGCAGGTCAACTGACTGGGAGCACGGGATCTTGGTTCCAAGAAGGGGTAGTGTTTGAGGCGGGGTTTGGGTCCTCCTGGAGGTCAGGACTCACAGGCAGAAAAGAGGCAGGCTGCAGGAAAGTCAGGAGGAGGCGTGGCCCCTTCTCATCAGGCATCACAGGTGGGGTTTTGCCCCACCCCTGAATGCCCTCTGTGGCCCCTTCCACCCCTCTGTAGGCCCAGAAGGATGTCGGTCTGCTACCGTCCCCCAGGGAATGAGACACTGCTGAGCTGGAAGGCTTCGCGGGCCACAGGCACAGCCTTCTTGCTGCTGGCGGCGCTGCTGGGGCTGCCCGGCAACGGCTTCGTGGTGTGGAGCTTGGCGGGCTGGCGGCCAGCGCGGGGGCGACCGCTGGCGGCCACGCTTGTGCTGCACCTGGCACTGGCCGACGGCGCGGTGCTGCTGCTCGCGCCGCTCTTCGTGGCCTTCCTGACCGGGCAGGCCTGGCCGCTGGGCCAGGCGGGCTGCAAGGCGGTTTACTATGTGTGCGCGCTCAGCATGTACGCCAGCGTGCTGCTCACCGGCCTGCTCAGCCTGCAGCGCTGCCTCGCCGTCACCCGCCCCTTCCTGGCGCCCCGGCTGCGCAGCCCGGCCCTGGCCCGCCGCCTGCTGCTGGCCGTCTGGCTGGCCGCCCTGTTGCTCGCCGTCCCAGCCGCCGTCTACCGCCACCTGTGGAGGGACCGCGTGTGCCAGCTGTGCCACCCGTCGCCGGCCCACGCCGCTGCCCACCTGAGCCTGGAGACTCTGACCGCCTTCGTGCTTCCTTTCGGGCTGATGCTCGGCTGCTACAGCGTGACGCTGGCGCGGCTGCGGGGCGCCCGCTGGGGCTCCGGGCGGCACGGGGCGCGGGTGGGCCGGCTGGTGAGCACCATCGTGCTTGCCTTCGGCTTGCTCTGGGCCCCCTACCACGCGGTCAACCTTCTGCAGGCGGTCGCCGCGCTGGCTCCACCCGAAGGGGCCTTGGCGAAGTTGGGCGGGGCCGGCCAGGCAGCGCGAGCGGGGACTACGGCCTTGGCCTTCTTCAGCTCCAGCGTTAACCCGGTGCTCTACGTCTTCACTGCTGGGGATCTGCTGCCCCGGGCAGGTCCCCGTTTCCTCACGCGGCTCTTCGAAGGCTCCGGGGAGGCCCGAGGGGGCGGCCGCTCTAGGGAGGGGACCATGGAACTCCGAACTACTCCTCAGCTAAAAGTGGTGGGGCGGGGCCGCGGCAATGGAGACCCCGGGGGTGGGATGGAGAAGGACGGCCCGGAATGGGACCCTTGACACCAAACCCTACAACCTGCTGCCCTTGCCTGTCCCTTTCCATCCCCCCACCCTCCGGAGCTCAGTGTTGTGGAACATTTGGGGACCCTTTGACTAGAGTTTGGATCTGGCTGGGTAGGATTTCTATACACCTGGGGCAGGCTCAGATTCCTCCAAACTGAGGGATTATGAGTGTGGTGATGGTCCCTGTTAAGGACTATTTCGTGCTTGCAGGTTGGCATGTACCCATGTGCCAGCACTGCTTACTTGTTGCCAATAGCTGTTATTGTGAAATACACTGGGAAGACATTAGATGGTGACTTAAGTGTGCCCCCCCTCAACACACCCCCTGACCCGTGGTTCTTCATGCCTGAGTGGTACTGAAGCCACCTAGTTCCCTGCGGGTCAAGCCAGGGTTGGGCAGTGCTGGCCTTCGGTGGCATCTTGTCCTTCCCTCTGCAGCCCAGGTGCCCTGGTTCCACAGGCCAACCCATAGAACCATTCTGGAAATAAAGGAGACAAGGGAAGGAGAGGTATGGGAGCTTGGATGAAGGGTAGGAATGGGATCCATTATTTGAGGTTTATAAAAGCCTCTAGGGGAGGAAATGGCTCTGGAATGGGAAAGTGAATCTGTGGGTTTGAAAAGGAAACTTTTCCTGCATATCTTGTGTTTGGTCCAGTGGGTGTGAGAGGCACACAAGGAGAGGACAGTGGTGTAGGGGCCCTGGGAGTCTGAAACTTCCCTTCCTCTCTGACCATCTGATCATCCCTGCAAAGGCCACCTGATGTGAAAAGGGGCCCAGGAGCAGGCACTCACTCAGGGAAGTCTGGGGGTTGACCTTCAGGGGCTATGAGGAATGGCAGGAGTATTTAGAGGACAGGAATAATTTTTTCAGGAAAGTGACACCTCTTCTTTTTCTCTCTGCCAAGTTTGGGCTCCTTCCAAGATGCTGTTAGCTATTCCTAGCCCCTTCCCCAATACTTCTCTGCCCCCACTTTTTGGAATCTATATCTAGGTCTAAAAACGGTTCTAGATCCTGACATCTTTGATTAGGGGGATGTAGAATGGGATTCTTTTCAGGGTACATCCACAAGTACACACTTGTGGTCACTAAGGTGACCAACTCATTCCAGTTGGCCCAGGACTTCCCGAGTTTTAGCAAAGAAAATCCCGTGTCCTGGCCCGATCGGTTTCCCAGCAAACTGAGATTGTTGGCCTCTCAAGTGGCTACCCTGACCATCACCCCAGGTTCACATTAGTGACTGTTTACATCTCCCTGTCCCCCAGACAGAGGTCACAACAGAGCAAAGGAAACCCAGTCCCCAGGGTCATACTAGGGCCACAAACCTGGAGGGAATTAGAACCTGTGAACCAGAACACCAGGGAGTATGCTTAGAGCTCCTGGTCCTGGGTGTGGGGAAGAAAGGCCATCAAGGGAGATGCGGGTGGGGAACAGCTTGAGAGAGGAGGCAAGGACAGCCCAGTTTCTATCTGAAAGGGCCTCTGGTTGACCCTGGCTTCTATCCCCAAACACAGGTCTCAGGGGATTCTTTCTGTCCTCATGCACTGGGCAGAGGTTCCCTAACTTCCTCTGTTACATATTCCCCATCTCTCACATCCCATGAGAGAGTCAGAAAGCCCTTCCTCAACTCTGACTTCAGTTTTTGTTGTGGTTTCAGCCCATATCTTTTTTATCATATCCTCTGCCTGACAGCTAGGAGGTCAACTCTGGTCTGGTTTTTCTCTAAGCACAGCAAGAGGAGGCTCTGGAAAAGTTAAGGACCTCAGTGATCACCATATACTTACATATTTCCTGAGAAGTCAGAGTTGAAAGGGAAGCAGGAAAGCTCATGGTCAGATTGAAGGAAGCAATTTTTAGTTCCTTTTTTTTTTGAGACAGAGTCTCGCTCTGTCACCCAGGCACTGGAGTGCAGTGGCACAACCTTGACTCACTGCAGCCTCCACTTACTGGGTTCAAGCGATTTTCCTGCCTCAGCCTCCCAAGTAGCTGAGACTACAGGCACATGCCACCACCCCCAGCTAACTTTTGTATTTTTAGTAGAGACGGGGTTTCACCGTGTTGGCCAGGCTGGTCTCAAACTACTGACCTCTAGCTATCTGCCTGCCTCAGCCTCCCAAAAGTGTTGGGGTTACAGGTATGAGCCACCACACCTGGCCGGGAATTTTTAGTTCTTAGCTTCTGCAGGAGACTTTAAGGAAAAGAGATGTTCCTCTGTCCAGGAAAGGGGGAGGGTAACCATTTCCGCATTCCCGGTTTCTCCTCTTGGCAGGGTGGGCATGAAGTATCACTGTTCTTGCTCCCTCACTCCTGCTCCTCATGCTCAGGTTGCCTAGCTCAGCCTCAACTTCCTCTGTGTGTCTAAAGTGGAACTGGATAGTAGGCTGTGGGAAGATAGGAAAGAGGTGGTGCCAATCTCCTTGCCCAGATCTTAAATCCAGACTCAGCAGGGTAACCACATGGGCAAGCACAAGGCAAGTGCCTGGGGAAAGGGGAAGCGATTGGCATTCTGTGTGATACCAAAAAGACCATTTGTATTTTGGCTTCTACCAAAGAGAATGGAGAATTGGTTGACCTAAATGGAACCATCCCTTTAAGTAAGGGGAGAGAAGCGGCTGCTGGGAGATGGCCCTCTTCCCACAACCTAGATTGTAGCTTGAACTGAAGCCAAGGACAGAGTTCTTCCCCCTTTGGCATTTACTGACGTGCCTTCTTTAAATCATGATCTTATCTAACCCAAACCCAGACCCAGGACCTAGTCACAGCTCCAACCTATACTTCCTATTAATCTGAATTAAAAAACTACATTATTAATGCAAAAAACAAAGATATCAGCATTCTAGCCTCTCAATCTGAGGCCCATTTTCCTTCTCTGGCTTCCTTACCTCCTCCTATATGATACAATTCACGACTTTGTTCAGTTCTCCAGTCTAGACCTGCATCTTGAGGCCACACCCAGCCTACTCACTCCCCGCACACCTCTTTCTTCTCTCACTACCCCTTCCTGGTCTCTTCTCTTCTGGCCCCACCTCTGAGGAGTACTCCTGCCTTCTGGGTTGCCCTGGAACACAGACTATCCCCCCTCCTAGTGAAGAGAGTGGGTGAGGGTTTCAGCCCCACCCTCAGGAAGATGCATCTTCCCCCTCCCCTTCTACATGGTACTTCCTCTCTGGCTGACTTAGCTAACAGCACTAGACCTGGGGCCAGGCCCTTGGCACTGGGACAGATCCAGGGATAGGCTACACCACCCTGCCTTGACCCTGGGATTAGCACCAGCTTCCAACCAGTACCTGCCAAAACGTGTAGGTAAGTATCCTGGGAACGGCAGTGGTTGTGGTGGTGGTGGGATGGTGTGCAGCCATGAAAGAAGGTGCAAAGGAATCTCCAAAGAAAGTCTGACCAGTGTACAAAGTTGGGAGGCTTTGTCCTCATCACTTGTGCACTGACTCCTCCCAATCCCTGTTATTCCTGGTTGACCCTGGGAATCTCTGGTGACAGTAGGAAGGTGATTGGGAAAGTTAATGGGATTGAGGGGCTCAGGGCCTGGCGGGGACAAAAAGCTGGCCTTTCAAGGGGTACAGCATTGGTAGGAAGTCTCTCAGTTTGGTTCTGGGCTTTAGGGTCTCCTAAAGGGAGGAGGCTGAAAAGGGCTGGAAATGCTGCTGCTGCTGCTGCGGTCACCGTATATTTTGCAACTGGGTCTGTGGGCAGGAAGAGGCCCCACAGCCCAATTAGGAAACTTGTCTTTGTACTCAACCAGATCCCTTTAAGACATCAGCTGGCAGCGATGGGGGCAGTATAATTTCAGAGGGACCTCTGATACTGCTGACCCTGGAGACAGACTAGAGTTCTCACGCTAGGTGTGTCCATGGCATCAGGAAACCCTTGGTCCTCTACTCTCATGCGTGTCCACACTCACTCTCCAGGTCCTCCCGATGGCCATGAACACTACATCTTCTGCAGCGCCCTCCTTGCTAGGTGTCAAGTTCATCTCTCTGCTGGCTATCATCCTACTGTCAGTGGCGCTGGCTGTGGGGCTTCCAGGCAACAGCTTTGTAGTGTGGAGCGTCCTGAAGAGGATGCAGAAGCGCTCTGTCACTGCCCTGATGGTTCTGAACCTGGCCCTGGCTGACCTGGCCGTATTGCTCACTGCTCCCTTCTTCCTTCACTTCCTGACCCAAGGCACCTGGAGTTTTGGACTGGCTGGTTGCCGCCTGTGCCACTATGTCTGTGGCGTCAGCATGTACGCCAGCGTCCTGCTCATCACAGCCATGAGTCTAGACCGCTCGCTGGCGGTAGCCCGGCCTTTTTTGTCCCAGAAGTTACGCACCAAGGCTTTGGCTCGGCTGGTGCTGGCAGGCATCTGGGTGATGTCCTTTGTGCTGGCCACACCCGTCCTCGCATACCGCACAGTGGTCTTAAAATCGAACATGAGCCTGTTATGCTTCTCGAAGTACCCCACCGAAGGGCACCGGGCCTTCCATCTAATCTTCGAGGCCCTCACGGGCTTCCTGCTGCCCTTCCTGGCTGTGGTGGCCAGCTACTCTGACATTGGGCGCCGGCTGCAGGCCCGGCGCTTCCGCCGCAGCCGCCGCACCGGCCGCCTGGTGGTGCTCATCATCCTGGCCTTCGCCGCCTTCTGGCTGCCCTACCACGTGGTGAACCTGGCTGAAGCAGGCCGCGCACTGGCCGGCAAGGCCGCAGGGTCCGGGCCCCTGGGGCTGAAGCTGCAGCTGGCCCGCAACGTGCTCATCGCGCTCGCCTTCCTGAGCAGCAGCGTGAACCCCGTGCTGTATGCGTGTGCCGGGGGCAGCCTGCTGCGCTCGGCGGGCATGGGCTTCGTGGCCAAGATGCTGGAGGGCACGGGGTCCCAGGTGTACAGCACCCGCCGCGGGGGCAGCGTGGGCCAGAGCGTGAAGAGCGTCCCCGCCGCTCTGGAGCCCGGCCCTGCAGAGAGCCTTACTGCCACCTCCAGTCCTCTAGAGTAAAGCGAACTGACCTAGGCCTCGTGGAAGGACACGCACTTTTCTCCTGGCAGAATGCCAGCTGTGAGCCAGGAGCGGCAGGGGTGTGGAGGGCATTGGGGCGTGGGAGGCGGGGGTGGAGTGGAAGAAGAGGGAGGGATGGAGCAAGTGAGGGCAGAGTGAGAGAGTGCGCTAGCCTGGCTCCCACAGGCAACTTTAACCATTAAAATTGAAGTCTGAAATTGGGTCAGCCTTGTGAGTAGGGTACGTGTGCTGTATCGGGTTGCTCGTGGGCACCCTGGTGGGGCCCTTCTCAGTAGTTGGGAGTCAAGTCCTTTGGTTCCCCATGATTTACAATTTTGGAAGGAACACAAAGACAGACATAAGACTGCCCCCAACCCAGGTGATTCCAAGTCCATAGTCTGCAGATCATAGTTAGCAAAATAGAGTCCACAGACTCCGAAAGCAGCTTGTCTAGGAAGACCACCCATGTGGGCTTATCACTCCAGGCCCTGTGACTCAGGGACCTTTTGAGAAAACAGAACTGCTGTGAAACATCTTCCCTGAAGCCTGTGACAGGTATCCTTGTTAGCATGACTCCAACTTCCTGCCAATAATCTTTGTCCTCTGCACAGGAGATGTTCCAGGGGACTGCCTTCCTTCCCTCCATTTCACAAAGAAACCAGACTTGAGGACCAAGTCATTAGATCTTATCCCTTAGAATTCTGCACATCAGCATCTGCTAACCTCCACAAAACACTCTGGCACAGGGTGGGGCTGAGGGCCCCAGGAAACAAAGCTTCCCAAAAGTGAGAGGGATAAGTCATTATTTCCTAGAGATGACTATTGTAGAGAAACTTGGTCCAACTCTGTTCTGACGAGGTTTTAGGAAGTGGCAGCAGTGTACTTTCTGGCTCTTTCTCATAAAAAAAAAAAACAACAACAAAACAGCAAGGAGGAGAGTGAAACAAAATATCTACAACAAACGTAGTATGTTAAGGTATCTCCCACGGACCCCAAAATATGAGCCAGTGAGAATGAGCCATCAATACCTCAAGACCCATATACCAGCATCTGTGCAGAAGGATGCAGAAGGAAGCAAAGGGATGTTGGATGGACCTAAGAAGAAGAGACCTCTAACCTGTCCACCGGTCCTTACTGGAAAGCATGGTGTACCAATCTGAGAACAGCAGCCGAAACTGGGAGGGACCTAACAGATTATTTCCCAGGCCTCTCACCCATTCTGTATAGTGAGCACATAATAGGTACTTATTTAGTGTTTGTTGAATGAATAAAGTTCAAATGACATTTCCCTGGAGATTCCTCCAATATTTGTGAGTAGGGGGCAGGAAAGGGTAAATCTTTATTTTCAGTCATGTGGCCAAATTATGCTTCCAAGGTGACAAAATACCGGAAGAAGTTGACAGAGAGGCTGAGGGAGTTGTCTTTGTGAAAAAAAATCACTCCCTTCCAACATGCTCAGTCTCACATGCATGCATGTGTGCACAGACGTGCACACACACACACAATTTGGCCTGGGAAGAATACTTCCCGCTGAAGGGCAAAGAAAAGGTGATCCCCAGCTATATAAATAGCTTCTGACATCAATGGGCTCCAGACATCTCCACCTCTCTTTATTGAGGTTCTTAGAGGGGGAATGGGGTCTCAGCCTAGGGTGGCTGAAGGAGGTCCAGTTCGCGTCAAGTCTGTGTTCAGAAAGTAGGTGCAGAGCTGCCCTTTGCCTTTCACCTTGATGACACCCCGGCTGTAGCAGGTGTAGCCCAGGGACTGTAGGGCCCAGGCTGTCTCCTCAGTCACCTACAATTGGAGGGCGTGAGGGAATATGGAGGTGGCCCTATTCTTAGACCCCCTCCCCCATGCCTCCAATGTGGTTTTCTCACTTGGATTTTGCCAAGGACTCCTGTGCTCTCCATGCGGCTGGCCACATTCACTGTGTTGCCCCAAATGTCATATTGCGGCTTCTGGGCCCCAATCACGCCAGCTACTACTGGCCCATGGTTCAACCCTGATAAGGGATGTGGTAATGACAGACTTGGAGGAGGAAGAGGGAAAGAGGAAGCACAAGAAACTGGAAGGAAGGGAGAAGGGCATGGGGCAGTGGCCCTAGAGGAGAGGAGGTGTCTCTAAGGCTGGAGGAATGTAGCTTAAGAAAAAGAGTGGGAGAGCATTGTACCTCCTGGGCCAGCAGCTGCATACCCCATCCCAGGAGTGAGTCAGGAAAGGGGCTTCCGGGATGAACTGAGAGCAGCTAACAAAGGACTTGGAGTGGGGCAAGCTCAGGAAGGTGAAGAAGTACCAGACTGCTACAGCAGGGGAGGTCTCTCACCCACACGGAGGCGGAAATTGTTGAATGAGTGCTTGTTGATGACGTCCAGCTTAGACCCCAGGGCCACGGCAAACTCTACCATAGTGCCAAGGTGGCTGCAGCTCCGCTCAGCATCCTGGCGATGGGCCCCCCCACCAGGGTGGGCCAGTGAGGGCACAAGAATAAGTCCACCGTTGGGCCCACCAACGAGAGACCAGAGGAGGGTGGTAGGTAAGGAACGGTTGCCATACCTGTTGTGCATCCTGTCCAGAGGTGGCATTTAAGCCTGTGGCTGCCATGTAGGTGCTGCCGATGGTTTTGATCTTCTCCACCCCACTGAACTTGGGCTTGGAGAGCAGCTGTATAGAGAGGAGGCCTGTCCCCAGTCTCTCTCGCTCTTTCCCTCCCTTCTCCCAGAAGCCCAGCCCCAAGCCTTTGGAGTTAAAGGATCAGGCTGTGGGAGTGGGGATGGTGTCAGGAAGGAGAGGGTTGGTGGTGGGCAATGTTGCTGGAGTGGGCAGAGCTGGAGCATCAGAGGAGGCGAGGGAGTGCTGTGGAGGGGAGGATTGACCTCATGGCCAGAAAAGCAAAGTGGAAGGAGGGACTGGTGAGAAATTCTAGAATCCGGGTCATAGGGTCTGGGAGACTCTTGGAGTTGTCACCTCATCAAAATCAGCAATTATCTCATTGAGCAGCCTCAGACACTCTAGGCCCTCATGATTGATGTCAGATTCAGAGTAGAACTCCTTGAAATCCGGGACTGAGGCGAAGAGGACACAAACACATTCATAGGACTGGTGGTAGAGATCCTGGGAGAGCAGGAGACTAGAGTGAGGGGTTTGTGTCATATTCCTCCCCATTCTGGGTCTGCGTGGGACCCTCCTCCCTGTGTCCACACTCCTGGTCTCCCTGTTGAAGAAGAATTGGGAAGGAGGGAGAGGAATAGGACCAGGCTACCCAAGGGATGTGACTTAGGAGTCAAAGCTTGGATCTCATTGTGATTCCAGAAGAGACAGAAATTTGGGGTCAGGATCACTTCACAGAAACATGAAGGGAGTCACTCCTAGAACTGGGATCCTGTCAATATGAATTATTTTTATATCCTATCTTATTGCTGAAAGGTGTTTAATTAAGCCAGCTACAAAACCAAAGGCAAAATGTGTTTAAGTCAGTTAAGATGGGTACAGAATGAAAGATAAAATAAGCAACAATAGAGTCTATGGGGCAAATGAGGCAAAGGGAAAAGAAGGGTAAGATGATAAAGATGGAATCAGATCTGAGGGTGGTTCACAAAATGAGTGCCTTGAAGTCCTTTTTAGTCCTAGATTTTGGCTCTCAGCTTTCTAGCAGCCAAAGTGATGAGAGAAAAGGATCAATTACAAGATTTCCTGTGTCTGTAAGAGAAGAAACAAGAAGCAGAGCTACTCCTGATCTTGAAAGCAGAGAGCAGGTGGTGGGGGCATAAGGCTGTGAAAGAGCTCCGGAGCTGACCCCTCAATATGAGCCAAGAGCATTTCCACAGCAGAGGGCCAGCAGGTGGTGGTATAAGTAAGATGGTACAAATATGTGGGTGACTTCCTCATGGTTTGGCTATAGCAAGATTTTTGAGGATCTAAAGCAGCAGCATCCAATAGAAATTTTTGCAATGGAAACATTCTCTATCTGCAGTGTCCAATACAGGGGCCACTAGCTGCAGTGTCTGTTGAGCCCTGAAAATGTGGCTGGTGAAGCTGAGGAACTGAATGTTTTAATTAATTAACATTACATTTTCATAGGGCTAATGGCTGCCATTTTGGATAGTGCAGGTCTAGAGAGAGGGGTGGACTGTATCCTGCAGACCAGTGGTCCCCAGACTTTTTGGCCCAGATGGAATCAGATCTGAAGATAATTCACAAAATGAGTGCCATGAAGTCCTTTTTAGTCCTAGATTTTGGATGGGTTTCGTGCAAGACAAGTTTTCCACGCACCTGGGCGGTGGTGGCGGGATGATTTTGGGATGAAACTGTTCTACTTCAGATCATCAGGCATTAGTTATAGGTTCAAAATTAATTGCATTTTTTTTTTTTGCCATTAAAAGTAATTACTTTAAGGCCAGGCGTGGTGACTCACTCCTGTAATCTCAGCACCTTGGGAGGCTGCGGTAGGTGGATCACCTGAGGTCAGGAGTTTGAGACCAGCCTGGCCAACATAGTGAAATCTTGTCTCTACTAAAAAAAAAAAATACAAAAATTAGCCAGATGTGGTGTGGGGCACCTGTAATTCCAACTACTCAGGAGGCTGAGGCCGGAGAATCGCTTGAACCCAGGAGGCAGAGGTTTCAGTGAGCTGAGATTGTGCCATTTCATGCACTCCAGCCTGAGAGACACGAGTGAAACTCCGTCTCAAAAAAAACAAGTTACTTTTAATTATATTATTTTTAACGGTGATTAATTTTGGACCAACCTAATAGACTCCCATAAGGAGTGCACAGCCTAGATCCCTTGCATGTGCAATTCACAATGGAGTTTGAGTTCCTATGATAATCTAATGCCGCTGCTGATCTGACAGGAGGCAGAGCTCAGGCAGTAGTGCTGGCTTACAGCTCGCCTCCTGCTGTGTAGCCCAGTTCCCAACAGGCAATGGACCAGTACCAGTCTGCAACCTAGGGGTTGGGGATCCCTGCTTGACAGCTCCCATCAACACCTGACTAAGCTTCTGGAATGTATGGAGTGGTCAGGAGTTAGAGAAGACATGCCTTCTAAGTAAGAATTTGAAATGCAGAAATTTTGTGCTCACCAAAGACAGGACCTAAGACCTTGCGAAAACGAAGTCGCTTGACAAGCACAAGGGCTTGGGTGTGGGGGGTCTAGAGAGGACGGGTCCTAGGTCAAGACTTTCATCTGAAATGAGGCCCTATGGCATCCGCGGCTCAGGAGTCAGGGGGTCAGGAGTCACCTCGTTGCGCCGGTTCTGGCCAATGAACTGGGGGGCCACGTGCGCAGGGAGCACATTCTCCAGGAGCAGCCGAGTCAGGTTCTCCATCGTCTCTGTCTCCTCCCGCTCCTGCCTCAGCTTCTTCTTCCACAGGAAGTCCAGGCGGCAGTAGTACTCATTCTGGGGAAGGTCGCCAGGGGCCATGGGGAGACACAGAGCGGGGGAGGCCCAGCTCCTTCGTGTTAAGCCCCAGCTCTGTGATGCCTGAAACCACCCCCACCCCCATCCCCAGTTTAGGGCTTAAGGTGCAAGTATCCTTGGAGAGAGACTATTCTTGAAACTAGATTCAGACTAGTGGTACAGAAGTGGCAACGGACTTTTTCTTAAGCATGGGCTTTCCCAGATTGGGGCGTGGGAGAAAGGAGGGGTGGGGAGGGAAGGAGAAAGAAAGGGAGCAGGAAGCCTTGCTTAGAAGCTTCCAAAGGACATTCAACCCTGAAAATTAGAAAGACCAAGTCACAAATATGGGACCACTCATAGGTGTGCCCTGGAGGGCTGTGCTGGGTGACTTACCTGGCGAGCCAGGACAAGGAGGGTGAAGAAGAAGATGAAGAAGGAGATAGCACCCATCAGTTTGGGCTCCTTCAGCACTCCTGGCCTGAGGGGGCCATGGATCAGGGTTGTCCCGCTCTCTGCCCCTTCCTGGCCACCTCCCTGCCCCCGGTGCCCATGTAGGCCTCCACTTCCCTCCCACTTTGCCCTGTGGGTGATTCAGTTCAGTGAGGCCAGGACAGCTGTGCTGTGTCCCATCTCACCCCCATCCCAGGGGGCCCGGCACCTCTGTCCAGCAGCTATGCACACCTGGAGTCCAAGGGGCCCAGATAGAGGCGGGTGATGAGGCAGTCAGACAGCCAGGCATGGGAGTGCAGGAAGAGGGAGCAGGAGGCCGCCAGCCACAGCAGGAGCAGCAGCAGCTTCAGCTCGAAGCTCATGTGCAGAAAGAGGGAGCAGGAGAGGAAGCCCAGCACGCAGCAGTGCATGGAGTACTGTGCGGCCAGGCAGGGGTCAGGAGTGGGCATGACCCACAGGCAGCAGGGGGAACACCTGAGGACTCCCTTCCTATCCCTCCCAGGCCCAGGTCCTGTCTGTGAGACAGGGAGCGTCATACACACAGATACACACTGGGTGTGACTTATGTGTTCTAATTCACAGAATGGAGTGTTCCTCCACTCAGGCAGCTGGAGGCTTGGGCTGAGGAAGGGTCTGCGGAAGGAGATTAAGGGCATGTGGGAGCACTCACTGGGACACTGATGAGAGGCAGAGACCCAAGGAGCTCCCAGGAGAGGTTGGAAGTCATGGAGGACACATTGAGAGCTTGGAAAGGGCAGTCTGATGACGCTGGGAAGAAGAACTGCAGAGGAGACGAGGAGCTGAAGAGGCTTGTGCTGGGTTTCAGCTGACCCGGGTATGAGTCACGCTCAGACTCACCCAAAGGGGTGGATCCTGCTATTTCTGGTTGGGAAGGGAACCTCAGCACTAGGGTCCTCACTGTGGGGAGGAGTTATGGGAGGGGCGTCAAGAGTACTCGTCTGACATGGAGCCACCGTGTGGGCTCTTGCCAGCCACGGAGCCTCTCTGGGCCTTAGCTTCCTCTTCTGTAACTTGGCTGGTGGGTGATTCCCAGGTGCCCTCCAGGAATAGAATTCTAGGAATGAGTCTAAATCCTGAAAAATCAGCCAAGTGAGCTAAGTAATAAATAACAGCCTACACAGAAAAAGATAAGGACATTCACCAGTGTTATTAACAACTATTATGCCCAGATGGTAGACTGCTGGTGACTGTAATTTTTTTCTTTCTATTTATACAACATTGCCAGCATCCCCTGGGCTTAGTCCAGCTGCCTGCCCAAATCCAGGGGTTCCCTTTCAGTCCCTGGCAGGTCCAGTATGCCCTGATGAGGGTAGATAGGGCCCCCTCTGTCCTCACCAGGCTGGCAATGGCCATGCCAAAGACAAGGAGGATGGTGGCAGTGCCCAGTGCTATTCTCAGTCCTGGTCGTGTGGCCACCAGGCCAGACAGTGCAGGCAGCCAGTGCAGCATCTTGGGGCCTTTCAGGACACACCTCTGTGGAGGGAGCATAAGCATCTTAGCCATGGGGCTGGGGCACACTCTTCAGGACAGGTTGTGACCAGGGCTCTGCCATGCCACTTCCACCCCTCAGCCCCCCTCACCGTCAGGTCCTCTGAGAAGCAGACAAAAAGGAGGAGGAGGAAGAGGAGGAAGGTGATGCTATAGGTGACGGCCAGAGCTGGGGGCCTAAAGGAGACAAAAGCGAAGCCGTCAAGTGCCGGAACAGGCTCCCTGTGTGCTAGGCAGGTGCTGTGTGAGCTGGGTGGGAGATGGGGGAAGTGGTTCTGGGGATCTGGGTTGGCTGGCGGTGGGGTCCCAGCTGATAGAAGACATTGCATTCTGATGATCTGGGTTGGCTGCTTAAGGATCTAGAACAGTGTTGCGGGGGAACAGGGACCCATATGGTGGGCAGTAGGAGCTCACAATAATGGCTGAGGCCACCGCAGACCGATCTCTGGGCCTCTAGGCCAAAGCTCTTTAACCTGGCTGCATTTTCTTTTGTTTTGTTTTGAGACAGAGTCTCGCTCTGTTGCTCAGGTTGAAGTGCAGTGGCATGATCTCGGCTCACTGCAAACTCCGCCTCCCGAGTTCCAGCGATTCTCCTGCCTCAGCCACCCGAGTAGCTGAGATTACAGGCACTCGCCATCATCCCTGGCAAATTTTCGTATTTTTAATAGAGACGGGGTTTCACCATGTTGGCCAGGCTGGTATCAAACTCCTGACCTCAGGTGATCACCACTTCAGCCTCCCAAAGTGCTGGGATTACAGGCATGGGCCACCGCACCTGGCCACCTGGCTGAGTTAAAAACAAGTCCTTGTCCTTCCTAGCAGTGAACTAGGAATGAGGGACTACTTTCTAAGCTCACGCATTTGCTGCCAGATTTGGGTTTCTTAATGGAAACAAATCCGCCTTCATGGGGATATTGTTGGCACCAAAAGAGATGCTCATGGGAAAATGCCTGTGCTGTGTAGAAAGTCCACAGGATGTACAAGGTTAAGATAAGGGCTGTGATTATCATTTTCCCCAGAACACACATTTCCTCTGCAGGTAAGAGCCTGAAGCTAAGGGGAAAGGGTGAAGGAAGAAAATGTGGGCAGGGGTCATGAGGGCAAAGGAATCAGCTCATGACAGCCGGGGCTTCCCTTGCCTGGGGCGCTCTCACCTGTTTGTCACTAGCATCTGGATGATGAAGTTGGAGAGAAAAACCAGGAAGGTGCAGGCTTCGTAGTATTTGAAGGCAGGGAGTGCGGAGAGTCGGTACTGAAAGTGAGGGGAGGAGGTGGAGACAGGCCTGGT
Source organism: Cheracebus regulus (assembly GCA_963574635.1). Taxonomy (NCBI): domain Eukaryota; kingdom Metazoa; phylum Chordata; class Mammalia; order Primates; family Pitheciidae; genus Cheracebus; species Cheracebus regulus. The sequence goes on along the minus strand of CAUYQU010027575.1, from coordinate 38,119 downwards.
GCTGCCCATCACCTTGAAGACGTCACTCCCAGGCAGGGGTGGGCTCCTCAGCCTCACTGCCCAGCCTCCAGTTCAGTTCCACGTAGATCTAGATCCTACCAGTTCTCTAAGGAGCTACCCCTCCGTCGTCCCGCTACCACCCAGTAACTCAGTCTACAGAGTGACTTTCCTTTAGCGGCACAAGCTCCTCACTCCTAGGATCACAAACTAAGCAGACCCGAGGAGGACACCCAAAAGCTGACCCCTCCAGGGCTAAGGAACTAAAGTTGGGGAGTCCTTTGGTGCCACCCACTCTGCAGCCCACCTCTTTCTCCATCTCCTTTTCTCTGAAGTACAGTGTCAGTGGGTTGAAGTCCTTTGACTGCTTCCACTGTCTGGTGGGAGGTGGGAGGGTGGGCAAAAGCACCAGAGAGCAGAGGGCAGAGTAGGGCAGGGTAGGGCAGGAGGAGGGCAGAGTGAGAGCAAGATGGGGTGGTCAGGCGAGTCTTCCCTCCAGGCCCTCATGGAGCACCATCCCTCCTCCGCCGCCCTCCCAGCCCTCTTTGTTCTCCGTACTTCTGCGAGTTGAGCTGCTCAATGACCTGGAAGAACTTGGCATCCCCGGTGTCCAGTTCATCATCTAGTCCGCGGGGAGTACGGCTCCTGCACAGTGAGAGCCAAGTCCATCACCACAGAGACCCTCAGAGCATCTGGGCAAAGCAGGAGCAGCCCCCCAGGGTGGACGGAGGGGTCACCCAGACAGCCCCACTGGCAAAGACTCTCAGGACTCCTCACCGATCCAGGCTCCACTGGGGGCTGAAGGAAGCCAGGGCCTTCTCCTGTTGGGAGAGCACATAGGGGAGGTGGGCATGGTGGGTGTTTTCCCTGCAGTGAGGTAGACCATGAGCCACACTGCATGCTCTATACGTGTCCTTGACCTTGGGCATTTGACTGGGCTCTTTCCGCTCCCTCTACTGACCTCTCTCTCTCCCAAATCCCACCTGTCTTTGAAGGGGAGGTTTGAACTGCTTTAAAGTTTCCCCCTGGCTCACTGCAACCTCTGCCTCCCGGGTTCAAGCGATTCTCCTGCCTCAGCCTCCTAAGTAGCTGGGATTACAGGCGTGTGCCACCACGCCCAGCTAATTTTTGTATTTTTAGTAGAGATGGGGTTTCACCATGTTGGTCAGGCTGGTCTCGAACTCCTGACCTCAGGTGATCTGCCTGCCTCAACCTCCCAAAGTGCTGGGATTACAGGCGTGAGCCACCCTGCCTGGCCGACCCTCAGGATCTTTACACTCTTGATTTCCTCATAGTTTCTATCACTTCCTGGGCAACTCTTTGTCTTCTGTAGGGTTGAGTGGCTGCAGATTCTGTGTCTCACTTTCCCTTAAGAGTGCACAAATTCCAAAGGCAGGGACTTTCCCATCACCCTTGGATGCCAAAAAAGAAAAAAAAAAAATCCCTGTTGGTTTAAATTGAAGTAGCAATGATAATCATTCTGACTCCTTTGTAACCTCTTCTGAGGTCAGCCAGGTTGAGCTGAGAGGTTGTAGTGGTGGATAACAAAGAAAGGAGAAGAAAGTAGAAGAAAGAAGAAGAAGAAGAAGAAGAAGAAGAAGAAGAAGAAGAAGAAGAAGAAGAAGAAGAAGAAGAAGAAGAAGAAGAAGAAGAAGAAGAAAGAAGAAGAAGAAGAAGACGAAGAAGAAGAGAAGTAAACCTTATTACAGTCATTCTCTTCCTCAAGACGACGAAGAAGAAGAGAAGTAAACCTTATTACAGTCATTCTCTTCCTCATCAAAAGGAATGCACAGTGCAAGGAGTGATATGAAAATGAAGAGGCAAAGAAAGCAGCTGCTGAGAGGGAATGAAGCTTTGTGGGCCACTAACTAGTACAAGAAATATGGTGAGCATTTCTCCCTGCTCCCTGTGGTCCATGCAGAGGAAGCAGAGTCACGTGTCACATCATCCCTAAAACCAAAGCCTGGTGTATGGGAGAGAGAAAGGGAGAAGGAGAGATATTGAGAGGGAATGATACGTTCTGCGTGTGGGTCCTTCCATACACCTGTGTATGGGACTAACTTTTTTCAAACTACCTAGCTGACCCCTCCCAACACCTGTAAATTATTTGAAGGCAGGGAAAACATCTTACTGATTTCTATCTTTTCAAGAACTGGCCTCATGCCTGCCACACAGTAGGTGTTCAGAAAACGTGGAAGGAATGAATGGATGAACAAACACACACACTGCCCCACCACTCAAAGTTTCACATTGTTTAGGGGTAAATCGATGGTAATTCTCAGGATTTCTTTTTTTTTTTTTTTTTGAGATGGAGTTTTGCTCTGTTGCCCAGGGTGGAGTGCTGTGGTGTGATCTCAGCTCACTGCAACCTCCGCCTTTCAGGTTCAAGTGATTCTTCTGCCTCAGCCTCCCAAGTAGCTGGGATTACAGGCACATACCACCATGCCTGGCAATTTTCGTATTTTTAGTAGAGACAGGATTTCACCATGTAGGCCAGGCTGGTCTCAAACTACTGACCTCAAGCTATCTGTCTGCCTCAGCCTCCCAAAGTGCTGGGATTATAGTCAGGAGCCACCTTGCCTGGCAAGATTTCTAATATTTGACCCAGCCCCGAGAACTTCAGGGGCTAAGTGGATTTCTGTGCTAGTGAGGTCCTGCCTCCAGAGACACCCTTGAACAAGGGGTCTGGCTCTTCCACCCTGATCATCCCTAGCCTGCACACCAGTGGAAAGCGGCTGGAGGTCTAGTATGGGCCCTGGCAGGCATTCTTACCATGTAATTGCACCTAAGGTCATCTCATAGTCCCTGGGCTTATAGTAATCCCCACACGCCACTCCACCCATGCTGGAGGCCTCATCCTGCAACAGTCAGCTGAGCCTCGGCTTCTTCCTTCATCATCCTCCTGCTGGCTTAACCCTCTGACCTCTCCCCTACCTCATGCTAACACTTGGAATTAAGTACTGCCTGCAAACACTGCTGCCAGTGTCCTTCCTCCACTCCCCAATGTTAGGGGGATTGAAGAAGAGAGCATGCAGTTTCAGAAATTGACTTAAACAGAGACACTTCCTGATGCTATGGGTGCACAGCCCTAGAATCAGAGTCAGGAGGAAATGGGGGTTCAACTGCCTTTGTGATGTCAGGGGAAGGCGCTCTCCTGAGTAGAGGCAGGGGAGTTATGGACATGGGGTCTGTGGGGATCTTGTATCTTCTCTGAGGGGAGCTGGAGGGCTCTTTCTCTGGAAGGAGGGTCAAGGAAGGGCCTGAACCAGTGACTGGGGTGACCAGACAGTTCAGAACTTTGGGATGTCACAAATCATTAAGTGACTCACTTGTGGTGGGGGCAGGGAAGGCTGGGCTGGGGCCCGAGGATACTGGGGGTGAATTTACCTAAGCTCTGGGGCTCAGGATGAAGGTGCACATACCGGGAGAGGGGTGGAGGTGGACACCGGGCTGTCGACGTGGCTCAGGTGGGCAAAAGGCTTGGCTGCGCCCCAGGACTCCAGGTAGCGGGTCATCAGCAGTGACGGACGCATCTTGGGGCCCTCAAGCGAAGACAGCAAGCCTCCTGCAGTGCCCTTCTCATCCTCCTCCTCTGCCTGGGGCACATGAGGATTAAGAGTAAAGACCACAGACAGTTCCTCATTCTCCCTCCACCCCCCACTAGGACCCAGGAACTCAATCTCTGGCATAGAAGAGATCAGGCCTGTTGGCTGTGGGATGGTTTGTGTGGGCCCGCCTAGGGGGTCCAGGCTGGGCTTTTACCCGTGGATCGATGACCAGGTAGGTAGGCTCCCCTAGCTCCCGAAGGTAGGGGTCCCGATGTTCCATGCCTGCGTCCTCCACAGCATAAGCCCCTGCCAACAGGGCCAGGGTAGCTCCTGTGATGTGCACTCGCCTGGAAGGTGGGGGGCAGAAGGGGTTAGCAGGGAGGGACTTTAAACCTCCTATTCCCCATCCTGCCTCCTGGCTCCTAGAACTGACAAACATATGATGTCTTTCAAAGATCATTCCTGGAGGTCTGACTTCAAGAAAGACCCTATGTTACAAGGCATGCCTCCCGGCTCCCCTCCCTGCACCCTAGGGTCTCCCCAAGCCCCATATAGGACTCATCTTAAGGTATTCATCTTTGCTCATCTTAAGGAACTAATGAAAAGGGTGGCAGCCTGTGGTAGGCCTGGTTGGTTGCCTAGGGCCCCAAGTCTCACCCTGGTACACCGCCTGCCTCCATGTGGTTAGCCAGTGTGACATCATGGGACCAAACATCATACTGCCACTTCTGCAGCCCGATGACTCCGCAGAGTACGCTGCCTGAGTGCACACCCACACGCATGTTGATGTCCACGCCGGTGGCTGCCCGAAGTTTCCTGAGCAGAGTGTGTGTGGGACAATCTGAGTCCTACCCTTAGCCCTGCCTGTGCGGCACCCCTGTTTCTCACAAAGAGGACTTCTGCCAGCTGCCTGTTGCCTCCCACATCCACCCGCAGCATCCCTCCTGCCCACTGCCAGAGCTGACCTGATGGCCCGGCACATGTCCAGCCCCATGCGCACACAGTTGATGGCATGGTCTGGCAGTGAGAGTGGCAGCCCGGAGACACAGTAGTAACAGTCCCCCAGGATCTTGATCCGCATGCATTCATGCTCCTGGGAGTGTGTATGTGGGTGTGTAGAGGAACCTGGTTAGAGGCCAGAAGGGTAGGAGGGAGTTGGGAAAAGTGGGGAGTGTAGTATTCCTGAAGAACTTCCAAGGTGGGGTAGTGTCTAGGTCAGATCTAGGGACTCCTTTAGCTTGACATGGGGCTGACTGTCTTCCATGCAGATCTCTTTCTCAGAAGGGTTTCCTCAAGAGCTGGATGTCTGTGGCTCTTTCCACTTTTGGCATGTGAAGGGGGCACCCAGAGTTGAGTATATGGTACTGGTCTCGGGATTGAGGGGTTTGGGGGAACCCAAGAATTGGTTGATTGGAGGCATCCCTGGTCTAAGCAGTTTGCTGGGTTGAGGTTGCATAGGGCAGACATTTCTCTTGGAAGGGCCTCCTTAGGTTGGACTATCAGAACGTCTCTATAGATTTGGTGGTAGTGTCCAGAGACACACATGTTGGGGCTCTGAGCATGTTTGAGGCATTGTAGTTGGGATGTCTGTGGAGATACTGAGAGATCTCTGTGGGTTTGAGGGGTGTGGTGAGCAGCTTCATGTTGGGAACGTTTGAGAGGGTTTCCTCCTTCCATTGGAATATCTAGGGGTCTGCATGGGCTGAAGTGGGCCTGGGATCTTATGAGGTGGGAGTTTTCCTTGGAATGGGCTACCCAGAGGGATGTTTGAGGGTCCCTGGGTGGGGAAGGAAGCCCCCTCTGACCTTGGCGATCTGGTCGAACTTGCCAAAGAGCTCATTGAGCATGAGCACCAGCTCCTTAGGGGAACACTCACTGGCCAGCCGTGTGAAGCCCACGATGTCAGCATACAGCACGCTACGTAGGGCAGACTGTCACTGGGGCCAGGGTCTCAGCCTGCAGGCCCCTCCCCTCCAGTCGTCCTTCCTCATACCTGACTCCCTGGTGCCTCTTGACATAGAGGCTGTGGAAATTGTTGGTGCTCTCTGGCCGTGACCCCTGTCCTGCCTGCAGCCGTGCCATGATCTCTGCCTTCATCTCTTGGGCCAGGTAGGCAGGAAGGATGGACAAAAGAAGGTGTTCCTGGAAGAGGTCACTATGAGCACCAGCTCTTCTGCACCCCAAAGCCATGAGCCCCTGCCCCCCAAATCACTCAGGAGCCCACACTGCCCTGTCCACCCGAGGTGCTCTCCAGGATGCTCCCCCAAGTCCTCCTGCTGCATACAGAAGGGCCCCAACACTCCATCCTACACTGATCACCTTTAGGGACTGTTCTCCACTTAATATAATGCTCTAAAGTGCTTTTTATAAGCTGTTGTTTGAGCCTCACAACCTTCTAAGGTGGGCAATACCCACATTTTATACAAAAAACAGGTCAAGAGAACTGCCCAGAGTCACTCAACTTGTGAGGAAGCCCTGTTATGTAATCTAAGCAACTCCTCTCTTGGAACACTGGTCTGGCCTTCCCAGGGCCGGCTGACCTGGTGCTTCTTCTCGGTGTCCAGCCTCCGTCGCGAGTGCAGGGAGCTGAGTGCCTCCCGGAACGTGGCCTGCAGGGCTCGCTCCATCAGCGCCTTATGGTACACTCCCAGCACGTTCCCGCACAGAAACAGCACCGCGTTTGCTGCCAACTGTGGGTGAGGGCCAGCCTCAGAGGACGCGGGACCCGGGTGCTTGTCTTGTGTAGCTGGAGTTGGTCTCAAAGACTGCCTGGGGAAGACTGGAGTCTACAGTGAGGGACCTAAGTATTGTTGGACGAGTGGTGCCACACTGTGGCATCCCTAGGGGCGTTTCCCTTCCCAGATACTCCCTGCTCCAGACTCTCCGCTGCTGCACCAACACGACCTCTTAGGTCTGGAAACCTTTGCAGGTACATTTCGTCTGCCTGAAATACCACTCCACTGTCGCTTCCCACTCCTGTCGCACAAAACTTTTTTTTTTTCTCACTCTGTGAAGGTTTCATTAACCACATCGGTCGCCACCTGCCTGATCCCCTGGGCAAACCACTACACGACTCCCTTCCCTGTGGCCTGGAATCCTCTTCCGGTAAAAGCAGGCACTGTACCGCACTGGTGTACCAGTTCCACGAAAGCACGGTTGGGTTTGCGTATCCTTCGCCCACCGTTGAACCCTGCCTTGGAGTCACAGCTCAACCATCCCCTGAAAGGACCCCTCTAGCAAGTGGCAGAGCCGTCCTGAGCGCAGCCTGTGCTACTTGCGTGCTCACCTGCGGCAGCAGTGCGGGCCGTGAGTCCGGCTGTGGCCCGAGATACAGCCCGAGGACCAGCAGATGCGAGAGTGAGGAGGCGAGGCCCGCGACGGCGGCGTCTCGCATGCCCAGGGGCAGCATGGCATACACCGTGAAGATGACGAAGAGAAAATAGGACACCTGGGGGCGGGGCGCGGGAAGCCGAAGGTCCAAGTGGCGCTATTCAGGGCCCGGTGAGCGATCGAGGCCCGGGCTGTCCCCGCTGCCAGGCCTGCCGTCCCTCTCACCTGGTCCCAGGCGCTCACCACGCCCCCGGTGAACAGGAAGGCGTGGCCTAGCGCTAGCAGCGCGGCCCACACCAAGCCCGACAGGGGTCGCGTCCAGCGCTGCAGTCGCTGCTCGCGGGAAGCGAGGCCCAGCAGCAGCGAGAAGCCGCCCAGCGCGCACAGCACAGTGGTCAGGAAGCTCGGGTCTGAGGCCAGCTCCTGTGGGCAAGGGGTGTGCGAGGCAAGATTATGACAGGGAGAAGAAACGAACCTGATAAAGGAAGAACCGGCAGCTCAGCCCTCAGCCCATTTCTGAAAGGTGTCTCTAGCCCAAGTACGAAAAGGAGGCAAGGCACCTCCACTCGCCATTCATTTTAAGTTGAATCATTTGAAATTGCTTGTGTCCTACTGTTTTTATCTAGACTCAGCAATCTCGTATGGTTTTTGTTGGTTGGTTGTTTTTTTTTGAGACAGTCTCGCTCTGTCGCCAAGGCTGGAGTTTCGTGGCGCTATCTTGATTCACTACAACCTCTGCCTCCCGGTTTCAAGCGATTCTTGTGTCTCAGCCTCCCGAGTAGTTGAGATTACCGGTTCCCGTCACCACGCTAGGCTAATTATTATTATTATTTCGTATTTTTAGTAGCGACAGGGTCTCGCCAAATTGCCCAGGCTGGTCTCGAACTCTTGGGCTCAAGCGATCTCCCGCCTCGGCCTCCCAAAGTGCTGGGATTACAGGCGTGAAGCCATCGCGCCCAGCCTCTTGCGGTCCAACCTATTATCTTGCTGAGCCTGGGACCCCTACCCAAAAGACCTGGCTCCCATCCGCTATTTGTGAATCCATGACCTTTCAGAGCCTCGGTTTTTGTTTTGTTGTTGTCGTTGTTGTTTTACAATCAAACGGGAACCATGGCGTTGTGAAGCACGTGAAAGATAGATCCTAGCTCACAAGAAGGCACTTCGGAATGAATGTCTCCAAATCTGGCCAATTTGCTCAAGAGATTCCCGGCGCCCGGGCCGATGACTGGCAGCTCGGAGGGCGGCGGAGGCAGTGCTGGAGCAGCACAGGGCGCCAGGACCCGTGGCGTCCCCGCACCTCCCTGGCCGCCAGGGCTGCGGTCTCGCCACCTGCCTCAACTCTTCGCGTAAGTCTCGCCGCTGCCCCTACTTTTGTCCCCACCTCTTCCCGGATTTCGGCGCGGACCAGTAAGGATTGGCCCCGCCCAGTAAGGATTGGCCCCGCCCGGTGATTTTCTCACCTTGCCTCCAAGGAATGAAAAGAAAACCCGGGGCAGGCTATTTCTAGAATTGGATTGAAGACCCCCTTCCTCCCCAAACAAACTGGAATGGGTTTATTTTGGGACTCAGTGAGGGCCAGGTTAGAGGGTGCCTTCTGGGAGTCTATGGGTACAACTGCCCCACATCCTCTAGGAGGGAGAGAAAGCCAGGAAATGAATTCCCCAGGAGCCTTCTTGAATTTCCCCTTTGGAAAACTGGAAAATCCGGCGACGGATTTATTGTGGAACCTGTAGACCACAGATGCTCCTAAAGTCTGTCGGAACCTGGACAGAAACAAGAAGCATCCAGGACTCAGCTTTCTCCCAGCGCAGACTCAGAAGTGTAGAGTGACTTGCACAGGGTCACTGCAGTTCCTAGCCTGGCTGGGAACAGTCCTTTCTTTCTCGGCTCCCAGCAGCGAAAACGCATCGAAAAGAAGACCCCACCAACCCCAACCCCGAAAATGCCACCCAGGCAGCGACCCTCCGCAGCGGAGGCCGGCTCACCCTGCCGCTGGCCCAGGCCACGGCGAGCAGCGCCGCGAGCGCGCAGAGCACGATCCCCAGCAGCAGCAGCAGCAGCGGGTATTGCTGGCTCAGGCTGTAGTAGGTCTCGTAGAAGAGGTCCTCGCTGGGGGGCGGCCGGGGGCTGAAGAGGCGGGCCATGATCTCTCCCGCCCAGAGCCCCGGGGCTGGCAAGGGCCGGGCTCCGGGTTACCTCCTTTGGCCCGGCAGACCCCACCTGGGTCTTTCTCACGCGCTCCAAGCCGCTACCACCCCGCGCCCCCAACCTCGCGGCAACCCCGTCTCCTTTTTCAGGCCCTCCCGGCGGCCTCCCAGCCCTCTCCCAAGCTGGCGATGAGGGGACCCCTCAGTCCTTTCCTCCTCCTCCTCCCTCATACCCGGAGTATGGAGGTGCCCTACCTAGCAAAGCCTTATCGCCAGTGGGGCAGGACTTGGGGTTGGTGCGAGGGATACCCGGGTTCCCCTGTCCCCCGAACTCACTGCCCGCGGCGCTGGCGCAGCGGAGTGAGCTGGGCCAGGGGAGGGAGCCAGGGGCCTGGTGGCGGAGTCACGCTGGCCGCTGCGCTCTGGCTCAGAATCCCGGGCGACAGGCGCTTCCCTCCCGGCGCCGCGGGCCCCCTCCCACTTCCCCGACGGGACAGCCCGTCCCCTTCCTGTGCAGAAGCCGGACTCCCCTAGTGTCCTCCTCTACTTGGTTTTGTCTCTCCTGAACACCATCGCCTCCCCGCTTCAGCCCCTTCAGGGAAGGGCAATGTGGACCCTGGGAGAGATGCGAAGGGATGGGCTGGGGTGGACCCAATGGGATGTGTCCGAATGGGGGTGAAAGGATGGTGGTGGGGAGTCTGAGGGGGCGCTGAAGACTGCTGAGAATGTAGGGAAGAATGTGGGTCGTGATGGGGATCTAGGTCAGGGTTGGGGGCGCTCATTCCCCGCGCCTCTCCGACTGGCTGGCAACCACTGCCACCAGGTTTAAACTGTTCATGCTCTGTGGGAGGGGATGCCCTTGTGTGTAGCTTTAGGAGCCATAGCTTTCCACTCCCGAACAGCAGCTGGGAATCAAAAGGGAAGCAATGTCTAGGAAGCAACCTGAGTGTGTGTTGGAGACAGGTATGGGGCATCATGACCTCCAAGACCCTGGGGGCACCAGTCAGGGCCTGGTCTGCTATCTTTCACATAGACTCATCCCTCCCTATGGCCCCACAACCGAATCTTGAAAGCTCATAAGAGAAGGGACCACAGCTTTTATCCTCAGAGTTTAGGGTTAGGGTGGGGTTGCGATACTAGGCTTTAGAGGAAGGAAGCACCACCCTGCGATTAGAGTGGTCTGGGGAACCAGGCCTCTGGGATTCATTCCTTCCTGTTGTAGATGGCTGGGCCCTGACCTTGTGTGCCAGGCTGTTGCCCACTCCCAGCCCCCAGCATCCCCACTTCCTGCCTTAGTAGAGCTGTGGTGCCTCCCTCTCCCTCACTGGCAGCCCCCACCCCCATCCCAGTCCCCCCCTGCCCCGGGCTGAGCTCAGACTTTGGCTAGCATTCCATCATGTTTACCGACTCCTGAGGGACAGATCACAAAGTCAGTTTGTGGGCAGGCCAGACTGCCCTAAAAGGAAGTCAGGGGCCTCACCAGGTGGCACTCTTCCTTAACTCTTAACTCTTGGAGGCAAGCTCAGAAGGTGCTTTATTTCCCACTATGATTATACCCACTCTGTGGCTCACTCCAGGCTTCACGTTCTTTAGGGCCTTCTTGCAAACCTACTGGTGGGGGGTGCTGCCAGCCTCTGCCCATGCCCAAAGGTGCCAGACCCTGTGTGGGCAAGGCAGTTGTCTGTGAAGCATGAGCGGTGAGAAACCAACCTCTGGAACACCAAACTCAGGAAGGAAGTAGCTTTTTCTTTGGCCCGGAGCTGCGGCAGGCTACAGCCTCATTCACCAGGCTCCCCAGAAGCAGCTTCTCTCCCCTTTTAGAGGTTTACAATAGTAAAGGGGGAAACTGAGGTGAAACTATGTCATTGTCCATTTGCTGGACATCAGACCTTACAATCCTTTGGCTTCATTGATTTGCTAATTCATATGCAGTGTGAGCGGGAACAGGCAGTAGAGAGGGCTTACAGAGACTGGAACGAAGGCAGTAAACTATTTGTGGGCAGAGGTGTTTCTAGGAGGGAGCCGGCCATGCAGTTGTGGGGGCTGATCCAGTGCCAGGTTCCAGCTGGTAGGGATAACATTCATTTGCAACTCTTTCAAGGCTTACAGATAGCAGAGACACTGAGAACTGAAAAGGTTCTTCCCAGTTCTTTGGTATTTTATTTTATTTTTATTTTTATTTTTCAGAGATGGGTTTTCCCCATGTTGGCCAGGCTGGTCTCGAACTCCTGACCTCAGGTGATTCACCCACCTAGGCCTCCCAAAGTGCTGAGATTACAAGCGTGAGCCACTGCGACCAGCCTATTTTATTTTTTTCACCCCCCTTCCGGTCCAGTGGGGAGGAGGAGGTGGCGGCTGAGAAGTGGGAGGAGGGGAGGGGGTCTCCCCTCTCATCGGTAGCATAGTCAAGTAGTTGTTGTCTCCAATTTGCACCCCAAAGCAGTTGTGTAAGGTAACAGATGGTGTCCCTTTAAGAGAAATAGTGATGGTGGCAGGAGGATTTAGCTGTCAGAAAGGCAAAGTCGGGGTTGGGTGGGGAGTATGAGGTTTCCACTTGTCAGTGGCTCATGTCAAGTTGTGCCCTGTGCCCTCCCCTTCAGAGTTTCTCTCCAGAACTGGATTAGCAGAAGCTCTAGAGAGTGGCAATGGACATTTGAGACCCCGATCTTTTTTGCTGGGAGGCCCTCTGGACTGCTGAAACAACAATGGAACTTAGCGACAACACACAGAGCTGGTGTTGTGGAAAGTTAGAAAACTCAGGGACAAATCCAAGCTTTATTGTGAGACCTCAGAGTGCTCCTTTCTCAGGGGATGTCAGTTTTCCCATTTATGAAATGAGAAGGTTGAGTTATATCGTCTTCTCCCCTCCCCTCCACAAGGTACCCTGAATCTAGATATAGGTCTGGAGGAAGAGTCTGGTGGAATAATTGAACAGGGAAAAAAAAGAGGTAGAGAGTGGGTACCTGTTACTGGATTTGGTTCCAGGGTCCTGGAGGACCAGTTCGTGCCATGTCTCTCAGCCCCCTGCAAACAGCACAGAGCATTCAGTTCTGTCCCGGAGTCTGGTGCTCCCACTGCACTCCTCTCAGCTCCAAGTTTTCCCTGGCAAGGGGACAGGATCTATAGGAGTTCTAGTGCATCCCCTAATCCTGCCAATGTCTTACCTGATTCCTTTGGGGTCCAGAACCTGGTGTACCAGTTGAGGTGGGGCTGGGCATCTGGTTTCTGAAAGTTGAGGTCTCTGGAGTCTGGGGAGTTTGGGCCATTGAATCTGAAGATGTCCCTGCTGTCCTGGCTTGCGGAACCTGCTCCTCTTGTGCCCTGCTCTTTTTGGTAAGGCTTGGGTATGTTTCAGGAACACAGCTGGAAGACTCCTCTAGATTCAGTTTGTTTAGCAGGTCAGAACCCACGAAATCATCATAACAGTGCTGGCTTCCTGTGGTTCTCCCAAAGCCATCCATTTCTGTCTTTCCTTGGCCTGACCTATTGCTGCTCCTGAGCTCAGACAGGAAATTCTTTACCTGCAGGGATGGAGGAGTTTGCTGGGTATGATTTGGATGAGCCAGAGTAAACCCAAGAGAGTAGTCTCTTGGTCCATAATCTGTTGTCTGGGAACTCAGGGGTGGGCTGGGGAGGGTGGGGACAAAGTTCAAGGCATAAAAAGCAGTGATCAGTGGTAAGTCATTGGATGGCTAGGTAGTCATGTTATGCTATCCCCGACCAGCTCCTGGGGAGGGATGATGTTGGGAGCTCACTGTGGAGACAGCAGCATTCATATTGTTCTTCACCAGCTGGAAGGCTTCATCAGTTTTTGGTAGGCATTCTAGAGGGACAGCAGAGTGGGTTGCAGGTGAGCAAATCTTTTCCTGAGAAGAACCCCCTGCTGACAGACCCAAGCTTACCCCAGATCCAGCTAACTGGCCAGCTCACCCTGGAAGGAGGGTCTGTCCTTGGGCTCACTGCTCCAGCAGAGCTGCATTAACTCCTTCAGTCCTTCCAAGCCGGGAGTCTCAGGCCCGGCTTGGGGCAGCTCGTTCAGGGAGGGCCGGGCCTCCCTCTTCCACACTGCTCCAGACACCAGGGATGCTTCAGTTGGCACTGGAGTCGGGGAGGCGGGTGAGAAGAGAAGGCATTCAGGGTAAAAGGGAATATCTGTCCATCATGGAAAGAGGCAGGGAGTGTAATGTGGGGGCACCAGGAGGGAGGAGGGCAGTATAAGTAGATAAGCAGGAAGGGGAAGCCTTGGGGCTTTCAGAAGGGTGCCTGGGGTTAACCAGAATCCGCCTAGAGTCTTACACTCAGTTTCTCTTCCAGCAAGCACTGCCCACATTAGGATCCCGAAGCTGCAGGAGACACAAAGCTGAGGACAGGTCCAGTCACTGGCAAGACACCATCCCCCAGGAGGGCCAAGAGAGGTGTAGGAATCCTGGCTGTGTGTTTGGGGTGGGATCCTTACCTGTAGACATCACTGGCTGGGGAGGCCTTCTGGTTTACATTAACAAACAGTTCTGGGGCCAAGTAGCCCAGGGTGCCCCCTGGCTCCCTGGAGCCTGTCCCTGACTGTGAGCCTCCCTGAAATGTGGACAGGCCAAAATCTGCCAGCTGCAAATGAAGGGAAGAAGGAGGAAGTAGGGAAGACAAGGGGGCCAGGCAGCCTCCAGAATCCTCCCTACCCCGAGATGGTGCAGGTTCAGCTTTGCAAGGGGAGTGTGGAGGTCAAGGAAAGGGGTTCCCTTGGATGGTAGATCTAGGTGCCCCGTGGTAGGGCTGGGTCAAAGTCTGAGTCTCCAGGGCCTGGTGGGACAGCTGGTGGAAACGGCTCGTGTGGGTCAGGGCATCTATCACCTGGTATGGCAGGAGCTAAAACTCCCGGCTGGGCTTTGTCCCCTGACAGCTCTGAGTCCAGAGGGAGAGGCTGTGCCTATTCAGTAGACAGGGCTCTACAGGTCTAGTGTCCCGTGGGCCTGGCTGGAGCAGCTCTGGGGTGGGGCCTTGTCCTGAGGCTGAGAGGGGTATAGACCGGCTAACCTTGACATGCAGCTCTGGGTCCAGCAGGACGTTGGATGGCTTGAGGTCCCGGTGCAGGAGCACCGGGTTCTGCTCGTGCAGGTAACACATTCCGAGCACCACTTCTTTCAGCAGGCGGCAAAGGAGTGGCCAGGGCCGAGGGCACTGGGGCTCCAGCAGCCCCGACAGGGAGCCGTTCTCCATGAATTCAGTCACCAGAGCCGGCCTGAAAATGTCGTTCCACTTCACCTCCTCGATGACCCCTTTCAGGCGCAGCACGAATTCGTTATCCAGACTTGCCATGGCCTTGACCTCCCTGGATATCGCCTTCTTACTACACTCCAGGAAAGAGCCAGAGTCGAACCGGGGTCCCAGGAAAATCCCTCCCTTCCCCATTCAGGTCCCAGAGCACAGCGGCTCCACCTTTTTACCCAGACCTTGGCCGGTGGGCAACCGGGGTCACTCACGAGTTCCCGATCTTGACCGCCACATCGCAGCCCCACTTCCTATGATGCGCCCGGAACACTGTGCCGAACCCGCCTGAGCCGACGTTCTCGTGGATCTCCAATTCCTCCTCTAACACCAAGGAGGCGGAAGCACCGCTGAACCTGAGAGAGGGGTGTCGCCCACTAGCCGGCCGAGCCGCGCGTCCGCGCTGTTCCCCCCGCCCCCGTGACTCGGCGCGCCCACTGCAATCCCCAGCCTCCCTCGCCCGCCCCCACCGTCCCCGGACGCAAAGGCGTTCTCTGAGCGAGTCACGGGTCGCTCTGGGGGTGAGTATCGGAGGCTGCGATCCACACGCCACTTCCTACTCACCATAACTTGACGTGAGACATCAGGCTGAAGGTGCGAGGGGGCCTCTGGAAACTGCGAGCTGCAGGAGATGGAGTGACTTCTGGGGCTGGGGTCTTTGGTAGAGAGGGGAAGGGGTCTACCTGTACAGGGGTCAGCCTCTAGACCAAGACGGTGATTCCATTTTCCGGGTTGCTGCCCCTATTCCGAGTTGACTGAACAGCTTCCCTTTCAGGCGCCTCTACAGTCCCGCCCCTGGGGTGGAGCAGGGGGCAGAGCGAAAGCTAGTGCTTTCCTCTCTGACTAGCGTTTTCTGGGCGCCTGCTGCGTCCCGCGGCCAGGTTAGGTGTAGCTGGGTGTTGAGGATGTTAGGGAAGCAGTCCTCACCTTCCAGGAACCCACAATCGACCCTCTCCTACAGCCAACGCCTTCCCTTTTCCCACGGGATTTCCTGCTCCACCACCTGCCAGGCCATGAGTGGGGATGGTGCTTAGGAGGGTTTGATGGTTCTGGGGCTCAGCTCTCTCACAGCTGCCCTAAGATTATAGCCAACACGTATATAAAACTTACTACGCACTAGGTACATATATTAGCTTATTTAATTCTCACATGAACCCTAAAGGTACTGCTTTTATTACCTTTTTATGGACGAGGAAACTGAGAAACTGAGAGTTTAAGTACCTTGCCTAAGCCCATATGGAAATAATGGCTCTGAACGATCAAGTTTTCCTATTTTCACATAGACTTCAGGGCTGTACCACTCAGCTGGTCGTGCAGGTGGTTGGGAAAGGTGAGAAGCATCCAACAATGTAGTGAAGGACTCCTATGTGTATTCCTGCCCAGTCCCTGTCGCTGCTCTTGAGAGGCAAATCCTTGGCATTGATAGGGACTTATATGCCCTATGAACAGGAGCTCCCGGAGCTGGCAGGCCCTAAAACCACTCTCAGGGCATTGTGGTAAGGCTAGATATATCAGCCCAGCCAGAGGGTTGCTGACATTGTGGTGTACACTGTAGTGGAAACACCTCAGAGCTTTTCTGCCCTCTCTCTTGCATGACAGCTCTTGCATGCAAATACCCTAATTAATGTTCCTGACAAGCACATGCCCTGGATACAGGCCTTTGATAACCCAGGAGCATGCAGGTCTTAAAGATTTAGGGCAGAAAAAAGGTGTCCATATTTTACCTTTCTAAGGTCTGACCATGACTGGGGGTTGTGGGAACAAGCTAGGGCCAGCCCCAGGCACTCAGTCCTTCACAGGAGACTCAGTCCTGTGGGTTGTGTGTTGGCTTGTGCTAAAAGATGCTCACCTCAGTACATGCTTTCTATTTTGTCCAGTGGTCCATGGGCTGGTTGAGGCAGAAGTGACTAGCAGTTTTTTCTAGAACAGCTCCTGGAGAGCCATGCTATGGCTTCTGGTAGGGTCGGCTCATGCTATTTTGGAGCTATTTAGGGAATTGTTCAACCGTAGTCTCCTTAAAAGCCAATACATGGCAGGTACTCAACAAATATTTGTTGAATTGAATGAATAAATGAACAACCAAAAATACTGAGCCTTCCTTATGGCACTGATCATCCTAGATGGAGCTCCATACTCATTAGGAGGAAAGAGGAGATTGGGTTCCTGTAGGGATTGAGAGCTCTCACCCGCGCAGTTCATGAAATCCATCTGAAGTAGGCTTTAGTATAGAGATATGGTGGTATCACACAGAATCCAAGAAGGCAAGAAGTGTAGCACGTCCTCAGAAAAGCCTAGTCAGAAGCTGAGAGCCATCAGAAGGGGCAGCTACTCTCTTTGTGATTCTCTTTAGAGAGAATAACCTGGGCTCAGTATCGCCACTTGAAGGGAGCAGGCAGAAGGAGTTGGAAAGGTGTCATAACTGGGTTTCTTCAGATTGGGACGAGACCCTGAGAATCAGGGATAAACCACGGTGAAGCACAGGGTTGGGTGTGGTTTCAAGGCCTATACTACTTTTTGACTCAAAATAAACAGCCCCTTTAAAAGAAGAAAGAGCAGGGAGAAGAACCTTAGATTAAATGCCTAACAGGACCCTCAGCCTCCAGCAAGGCGGTGTTGGTGTGGGCCTAGGCAGAGGCTCATTCCTGGATTTTGGAGCTCTGGTCTTTTCTGAGGGCTGCTGTCTCTGACCACAGATGTCCCAGGCTTTTGAAGTCTACTTGGGTATTTTTTTTTTTAATTTAATTTAGTATTTTGTTTTTGAGACAGAGTCTCGCTCTGTTGCCCAGGCTGGAATGCAGTCATGTGATATTAGCTCACTGCAACCTCTGCCTCCCAGGTTCAAGCGATTCTTCTGCCTCAGCCTCCTGAGTAGCTGGGACTACAGGCACACACCACCTTGCCTGGCTAATTTTTGTATTTTTAGTTTCACTATGTTGGTCAGGATGGTTTTCAACTCCTGACCTTGTGATCCACCCACCTCAGCCTCCCAAAGTGCTGGGATTACAGGTGTGAGCCACTGCACCTGGCCTTACTTGGGTATTTCTTATTCCTTCAGTTCCCTGCTTCTGATTCTCTGATTACCTTCAGTTCATCTCTGGTTCCCTATCCCTGATTGTTGTAGGGGTAGGGGATTGTCGGGGATCTATGTGGTCTCTCTTCGTATATTCTAGTCTTAATTTTCATCTGTTGTTTGATTAAGAGATTCTAATTGTAGACCAAATAGTATTAATTGAGGAGAGAATTTTCATTGCCTTTAGTGTTTAACTTTTTTTACAATGAGCACGTATTAATTTTATAAACAGTTATACAGAAAATAAACTCATGATATATGCAAAGATTTAGTTATAAGGATATTCACTGGCATATATTGCTTATAATAGTGAAATAAATAGAACTCTAAATATTCAACAATAAAAAATGATTGAATACAGTATGCAATGGAAGACTTTGAAGCCATTAAAATTATGCTGCAGATCTATACTTATTAATATGAAGGTGCTTATCATATATTAAGTGGGGAAAAAAGATTATAAAACTATGTAATCACCTTTTTGTTTATTTTAAAAATAATCTTCCAGTTGTAGAACAGATTTGATATTCTTCAAAACCTCCTATAGCAGAACACCTAAATGCTACAGAAAGTGCAACATACATATATATTTAAATTCATTAGTGACCTCCCAAGAAGGTAAAGGTAATTCCCCCAAGGGCATATCTCTGAAACCAGCAACATAAAATAATACAAAACAAAAAAGTAAACAGTAAGTAAACAGAGAGGTTAACTAGAAACCTAGAGCTTGGGGATTTGTGTATAGGTATGGGAATTGGGGGAGAACTCAAGAATAAGCCGGGACCCAGGAAGATGGCAGAGATGAATCTGAAACACTCCTATTCCCTATAAAGCTGGGACCCTGAAAGTGGCTACATTCTTAGTGGAAAGGGAAAAGTCCACTGCTCATAAAGGGAACCTACAAGGAAATCCACCTAGGATGCAGCACTAGATATTAAAATTAATAAAAATGTTAGTTTCCATGTGAGACTTACTCTCGCATTGACCTGTGGTTGGAATTTTTACTTTCCATTAGATCAAGTAAACCATAAACTGAAAAATTTAAGTGGCTCCAGATTATTAATGCTCCCCAGAGTCCAGCAGTAGCAAATCAAATCCTTCTTGGAGGAAAGCATCCTCAGTCCAGGCTTCTGCATTAAATTCTGCCATATATAAACTCACAAAAAGTTACTAAATACATAAGACTTCAAACTATTATGAAGGAGAAAATCAGCAGAAACAATAATCAACAGGTTTAAACTTATAAGGACTTCAGAGTTTGGAATAATCAGATAAAGAATCTAAAGAAGCTATTGTAAAATGTTTAAAGAAATAAAAAAAATAGAGTAGAAAAATAAAAGAGCAAGGGATAAGAGATCATAAACAATGTCCAGATATATTTACAAAAAAATAGAACATCAAGAAATAAAAAATGTATGTAATCATTAAAATGGAACTGTAATTTTGGTTAAACAGAAGATACAGCCAAAGAAAGAATTGGTGTACTGAAAGATGGATCTGAAGAAATTCTCCAGAATGCAGCAGAAACAAGCAAATAGAAAAGTTAAAAGACAAAGAAAGAGGAGGTCTAACATGTCAAATTGGAATCCCATGAGAAGAGAAATGAAAAAAAAAAAATGGGGGCAAGGCAATATTTAAAGAGAAAATGGCTGACAATTTTCAAGAACTGATGAAAGACAAGGATCCATCTGGGCACAGTGGCTCACACCTGTAATCCCAGTGCTTTGGGAGGCCAAGGGAGGATCACTTGAGGACAGGAGTTCAAGACCAGTTTGAACAACATAGTGAAACTCTGCCTCTATAACATAAAAACTAAGATAAAAGATTACCAGGTATGATAATCTTAGCTACTTGGGAAGCTGAGCCAGGAGGATTGCCTGATCCTAGAAGTTGGAGGTTATGGTAAGTTATAACTGCACCATAGCACGCCAGCCTGGGAAACAGAGCAAGACCCTGTTTCTAAATAAATAAAAAATAAATAAAAAGACAAGGTCCGGCACAGTGGCTCACGCTGTAATCCCAGCACTTTGGGAGGCCGAGGTGGGCAGATCACGAGGTCAGGAGTTCGAGACCAGCCTGACTAATGTGGTGAAACCCCATTTCTACTAAAAATACAAAAATTAGCACGGTGTGGTAGCTCATGCCTGTAAGCCCAGATACTTAGGAGGCTGGCAGGAGAATTGATTGAACCGGGGAGGTGGAGGTTGCAGTGAGCTGAGATTGAGCCACTGCACTCCAGCCTGGGTGACAGAGTGAGACTCCATCTCAAAAAAAAAAAAAAAAAAAAAAAAAAAGACAAATATACACAAATATAGGAAGCACAATTTGTGGCAAGAAGGATAAACATAAAGAGATTCACTCTAGCTACACCTCAGTGAAACTGCAGAACAGTGAACACAAACAATATCAAAGGTTAAAAAGAAAGCATAGAACATTTACAAAGAAGCAGTAACTAAACTGGAAGCACACTTATCAATAGCCAAGTAAAACCAGAAGAAATTGAAACAATTCAAGGTGCTCAAAGACAGGAAAACTGTTCCTGAAAAAAATAATTTTGGTGGGTATACAATTTCATGTTTACAGATAGGTTAAAAAAAGAAAAAATACATTTTCAAATAAATGAAAACTGAGTTTACCACCAACAAACTGTTTCCTAAAGAAGTTTCTAATGGATGTGCACAAGGAAGATTTAAAAAAAATATTATCCCAGAAGAAATGTATGAGAGGCAGGAAGAAATAGCCATTTCCAGTAAGGTTAACCATGAAACTAATTAGCATCATATCAGACCCTTAGAAATGAAAGAGGTTGGCTCACTAATATACACATATATATTTTGAGATGGAGTTTCACTCCTGTTGCCAGAGTGGAGTACAATGGTGCAATCTCTGCTCTCTGCAACCTCTGCGTCTAGGGTTCAAGCCATTCTCTGGCCTCAGCCCCTGAGTAGCTGAGATGACAGATACCTGCCACCACTCTGGCTAATTTTTAAAAATATTTTTAGTAGAGACAGGGTTTCACCATGTTGGCCAGGCTGGTCTCGAACTCCTGACCTCAGGTGATCTGTCTGCCTCAGCCTCCCAAAGTGCTGGGACTAATTTTTTAAAAAAGATCTGCTACCAGTAATTCCACTTCTGAGTATATCCTAAAAGAATTGAGACTGGGTGCTGTGGCTCATTCCTGTAATCCCAGCACTTTGGGAGGCTGAGGCTGGTGGATCACTTGAGGTCAGGAGTTTGAGACTAGCCTGGGCAACATGATGAAACCCCGTTTCTACTAAAAAGACAAAAATGAGCCAGGTGTGGAAGCGTATGTTTGTAATCCCAGCTACTCAGGAGGTGGTGGCATGTGTTTGTAATCTCAGCTACTCAAGAGGCTGAGGCAGGAGGATTACTTTTATTCAGGAGGCAGAGGTTGCAGTGAGCCAAGATTGCACCACTGCACTGCAGCCTGGGGGACAGAGCAAGATTCTGTCTTAAAAAAAAAAAAAATTGGAAGCATGGTTTCAAATAGATAAATGTTCATAGCAGCACTATTCATAATAGCCAAAAGGTGAAAACCTAAATGTCCATCAATAAATGAATGGACCAGTCCAATATAAACTGTTGTATATGCACACCATACAATATAATTCAGTCTTAAAAATATGATTTGACCTTAGTAAAATTCAGACACATGCTATAACATGGATGAATCTTGAAGATATTATGGTAAGTAAAATGAGCCAGTCGCAAAAGGACACATATTGTATTATTTCACTTATATGAGGTACCTAGAATAGTCAAATTCACAGAGACAAAAGTGGAATAGTGGTTTTGTAGGGGCTGAGGGAAGGGAATGGAGAGTTACTGTTTAATGGATATTGAGTTTTAGTTTGGGAAGATGAAAGGTTCTAGAGATGTAGTAATGATTATGCAATGAAGTGAATGTACCTGAAGCCACAAAACTGTACACTTAAATTGTTAAAATAAATTTTGTGCTATTTTGTGTATTTTACCACCAAAAAGATCTGCCAAAAATATGATTCTATGTATTAGAAAGGGATAAGTGAAAATTTGTATTACTAAACATTTAGCTGTTTGATTTAAACATCAAATTTCACTGTGAAGAAACAATGTATATATACATATATATGCTTAGAAAAATATATGAATGGACAAATAGAAAAATGTTTAAAGGAGTTATTCCTGGCTGTTGGGCTTACAGGTTTTATTTTCTTATATTTTATATTCATATCTTTTTCTTAGTGTATATGCTGCTGAGGTGAGTACTTATACTCTTATTTTTATCTATATTTTCTAATTTTCCTAAAATGAGTTCATGAAATGAGTGTAGTAATTCTACAGTTCAGCTTCCTCTTTGTCCCCAGGACGCGCCCAGAGATGTAGGTGCTTCCCTCTCTCACCTGCCACTACCCTATCCCGGCAATCTGTTATTTGCTGCTCCCTCCTGATTTCTTGCAACTGTAAGTAGCCTGTTGGTCACTTTGGTATTTAATGAATGCTATTAGGTCTCGGAGTTTCAATATGGTGAGTAAGATTTTGACAGACATAACATGACAAGAGGTGATTCCAGTCAGAAAGAATGTTATGAGCCAACGGCAAAGTCTATGGTGTGAACTTTACGCCTGCCAGACTGACTGGCCTTTCCCGCCTTGCCCCCTGCCGGCAACAATGATAAAAACTGGTCTTTTCCACACTTGATGGTTCACAAAGCACTTTGATAGTAAATCCTCACAATCAAGGGAGGTTGGACTTATTGTCTAAGGTTTACAGAATAAAAATGTCTCTCTTTTTTTTTTGTCTGGAGGGGAATAGCAAACACAGAGTGATAAGAAACCTCTTTTTACTGTGGCAGTGCAGATTCCCGCTGGCCCCCCTCCCTCCACCCCCTGCTGACTCAGGGATGCTCCAACTCATGGGAGAACCCTTATCCCAGCTGCTGAAAACAAACCCTCCACACATGGGGAAAGTGTGCAACCATGCACAAAAGAACTGTCACTTCTGGGGACTCACCTATACTCAACTCAAGAAAGTCACAAAATAATCCTAGGTTTGAGAGAGAAGAAGCATGGGGACAACTTTCCACTTGGACAGGGACTCTATCCACTGTGTCGCCCACCTCTCCCAATCCTTGGGGTACTTTTTTTGGGGAGCCTCCTCCAGGGCCCAAGTATTGCTTTTCTCCTTTAGGATTCCAAGCAGGTCCGAAGCCCCCTTTTACTTGTTTTTCTTTAGGAGAGCTGAGGGGCCGATGCTTTCACAAAGAACCACGCTGCCTTCAGCTCTCCCATCCCGCCTGTGCCCACCATCCCAGCAAAACGGAATCCCCGTGCTTCATCTGCTTCCTCACAGAGCGCATTTTGGATCTGTGTCCCAGGGCGTCTCTTTGGCAGAACTTAAGATGCCTCTCCGTACCCTCAAGGAAAGGGAGGCTGGGCAGGGTAACTATTCTGATTCTACATTACCATTGTGGGACCAAAAAGATTTTGAACAGCTCTAAGTGATAAGTGTCCACACGCGTATAACCATAATGCATCTTCTGTCAGTGTGGAGTCCTTCTCCCTTTCTGTCTAGTTAATGTCAAAGATCTAATTTCTGTGCTCTCCCAGCTCCTCTCACCCCAGTGGAGTACGCTACTGCTTTAAATTGCATCCCCATCTGGGTCCTGCTGTTTCTTTACGGGGAGTTAAGTATAGTCTAATAGTCAAGGGTATAAGCTCTGAAGTCAGGCTACCTGGGGTTGATTTCTGCTCTGTGGATTACTGGCTGTTTGACCTTTAGCAAGTTACTCAACCTCTCTAAGTTTTGGTTAATTATAGCACCTACTGGATTGGGTTGTTTTGAGGATGAAATGAAATGAGGATGAAAGAACATACCAAGGCTCAGCAAGATAATAGGTTGGACCGCAGGAGGCTGGGTGCAGCGGCTCACACCTCTAATCCCAGCACTTTGGGAGGCTGAGGGAGGCGGATCACAAGGTCAGGAGTACAAGACCAGCCAGGCCAACATAATAAAACTCCGTCTCTACTAAAAATACAAAAAAAAGAAAGAAAGAAAAAATTAGCTGGATGCGGTGGTGGGCTCCTGCTGTAGTCCCAGCTACTTGAAGGCTGAGGCAGAAGAATCGCTTGAACCTGGGAGGCAGAGGTTGAGTGAGCCAAGATCGCATCACTGCATTCCAGCCTGGGCAACACAGTGAGACTCTGTCTGGAAAAAAAAAAAAAAAGAAGAAGAAGAAAGAAAGAAAGAACATAGCATAATTCCAGGCACATATTATATGCTCAATAAGTGATAAGTATTATCACAATAAGCATTGCTGTGTTTCCAGTCTGAGGAACATATCTAGTTCACAATTTATTTGTAGAGCAGAGAAAATGGATTTAACTAATGTTCAGTGAAATAGCTCCCTCTTCTCCTGATAAATTTCCAGCCCCACCCATTTGTCCTAGGGCCTTTTTAATGACTCACCCCCCCAGGTCTCTCGCTTCTTTCCCAGACAACTGTCCTGAGGGAGTGACTGAGGAAGGCAGTGTGTCCCTCCCTGCCTGTGCTCAACAAGGCCAACAGGGTTACGTTATTGACCCAATAATGGGCTTTGGGCCTGAGGCAGCCATTTGGGGTGCACTGGGCCATGTGTCATCAGGCTGCCTCTGATTTAAGCTGCCGCTGTGGTGAGCTTAACCTTAACCCTTAACCCTGCCAGCATCCCATCCAAGAGGCCTTGCCTCTGCCTTGTTCCCTCAGCTGACAGAAGTGTGGGAGAGGACGGGAGCATCAGTGCTCTGAGGGCAACCCTCAAGCAATGGGGGGCACAGGCCAGTGCCCAGCCTCCTGTCCTTTCTGAGGTGTGTTCTCCAGTTTCTCAGAGGGTCTGCTCTGAGCTCCACCTCAGTAGCTAGCTCAACATGCACCTTTGGGTTGACATTTTCTCCTTCCCTGACTCACATTTTCTGCCCCTTCCCTTCTAATCCCCGGGATCACCCTTTCAGGAAGTCTCAAGTCCAGGTCTCAGGGGCACTGTTTTCAGGGAACACAACTCAAGACACACCCCTTGGCCTGTTTCCTCTTCATTGTTTCTCCCCTGAATGACTGTGTAACTAGGATCCTGATCTGAAAGGAAAGAGGAAAGGAAGGGAAAGGAGGGGAACCGAAAGGAATTTAACCTCCTCAGAGACAGGCCTGATGTATATACGCTGGAGCTTAGGATGTGCTAGGGACTCTCTCCCACCTGTCACCTCATTCGGACGTTAGCAACAAACCTGTGAGACACAGTATCATTAGCCCCATTTAACGGATGTGAAACGGAAAAGGCCATGAGAGTAACCAGCTGAAGGTCACACGTTGACTTTGTGGCAAAGGAGGGTTTTAAACCCTGATCTATGCTCTTTTTATCTTCCTTTTTGGGCAAAGTCCCTGGACAGAATCTGAAAGAAGAAAAACTTTGAATCAATAAGACAATTTTAGTTTTTTTTATTAAATATTTTAACAGCTTTGCTGAAGTGCAATTGACATCAATAAACTATACATATTGAAGGTATACAATTTGGTAAAATTTGACACATGCATATACCTGTGAAATTATCACCACAATTAAAATACTGAACATATTCATCTCCGGTTTTAGGCTGTTTTTGCATTACTATAAAGGAATACCGGAGACTGGGTAATTCTTTTTTTTTTTGAGACGGAGTTTTGCTCTTTTTGTCCAGGCTGCAGTGCAATGGCGTGATTTCGGCTCACTGCAACCTCCGCCTACTGGGTTCAAGCAATTCTCCTACCTCTGCCTCCCGAGTAGCTGGGATTACAGACACGTGCTACCACGCTCAGCTAATTTTGTATTGTTTTTGGTACAGACAGGGTTTCTCCATATTGATCAGGCTGGTCTCAAACTCCCAACCTCAGGTAATCTGCCCACCTCAGCCTCCCAGAGTGCTGGGATTATAGGTGTGAGCCACAGCACCCGGCAGAGACTGGGTAATTTATAAAGAAAAGAGGTTTAATTGGCTCATGGTCTGCAGGCTGTACAAGCATGGCACCCCCATCTTCTCACTGTCTGGTGAGGGCCTTAGAAAGCTTACAATCATGGCAGAAGGCAGAGGGACAGCAGGCAAATCACAGTAGGAGCAAGAGAGGAGAGAAGTCCGGGAGCAGATCTCGCCTCAAAAGAACACATCACCAAGGGGATGGTGCTAAGTCACTCATGAGGGATCCACTCCCGGGATCCAGTCACCTTCCTCAAGGCCCTATCTCCAACACTGGGAATCACATTTCAACACGAAATTTGGAGGGGACAAACATCCAAATCATGTCACTCCCAAAAGCTTCCTTGTGCTCCTTTCAATCTGTCCCTTCTGCCCTTCTATGCCACTTATTTCCTCTTTCTTGGGAACCACCAATCTGCCTGTTGTTGCTTTTGATTGATTTGCATTTTCTATTTTATATAAATGGAATCGCATAACATGTGTTCTTTTTTGTTTTGACCTCTTTCACTCAACATGATTATTCTGAGATGCATCCATGTTATTGTGTGTATCAATTGTTCATCACTTTTTATTGCTGAGTGGTGTTCCATTGTACAGATATATCACAATTTCTTCATCCATTTACCTGATCATGATCAAGATATTTTGGCAACAAATAAAGCCCCTGTGAATATTCATGCAGAAGTCTATGGCATATGCTTTCAATCTTGGGTAAATATCTTGGAGGGGAACGGCTTAATCATAACTTAAGCGTATGTATTAGTCTGTTCCCACGCTGCTAATAGAGACATACCTGAGACTGGACGATTTATAAAGGAAAGAGGTTTAATTGACTCACAGTTCCACATGGCTGGGGAGGCCTCAGAATCATGGTGGAAAGGCAAGGGATGTCTTACATGGTGGCACTGCAACCTTTGCTGTCTGGTTTATAAAGGGAAACCTCCTTTTATAAAACCATCAGATCTTGAGAGATTTATTCACTATCAGGAGAACAGCATGAGAAAGATTTGCCCTCATGATTCAATTACCTCCCACCGGATTTCTCCCACAACACATGGGAATTGTCTCTCTCTCTCTCTGGCTCTCTCTCTGTCTCTGTCTCTCTCTCTGTTGATACTTGCAATATTGCAAGGAAGCCCAAGCCTCATGGAGCAGTCACGTGTACATGGTACAGCCAGTTGCCCTGGCTTAAGTCTTCAGTCAACAGCATCACCTGCTAGACATGGTGATTCTAGCTCCCAGCCTTTGAGTTTTCCACCAGACATTGCTGAACAGATAGAAGCCTTGCTCACTGCACCGTCTGTATTTTTTACTGACAGAAACCATGAGAGATAATGATCATTGTGATTTAAAGCTATAAAGTTTTGAAAATGATTTGTTATGAAGTAATAGATAACGAATACATTATGTGATAACTTGGAATGTTTGTGTGTAAAATTTTTCACCTGAGATACTTGAGAGCTATTAGCTTCAATCTTGGAGAAACAAAGACACATTGCAATTTTTGGAATTTATTGTGAAATGGGGCTTTTATGAGTTTTGTCAATCTTATCCTTAGGTTTAGTATTTTCTCCCCTAAGGCCAGACACAGTGGCCCATGCCTGTAATCCTAGCACGTTGGGAGGCTGAAGCCAGAGGATTGCTTGAGGCCAGGAGTTCAAGACCAACCTGAGCAGCACAGGAAGACTAGCCTAACAAAAAATAAGGCACACTTGTAGTCCTAGTTGCTCGAAAGGCTGGGGCAGGAGGATCACTTGAGCCCAGGAGTTCAAGGTTACAGTGAGCTATAACTGTGTCACTGCACTCCAATCTGGGCCTTTTTTTCTAGAAATTTATATATCTGTTACATCATGGGGAAAATTTTTCAAAATTAAAATTAGCTTTTAGCCATAAAAAGAAATAAAGTACTGCTACATAAAAGGAATAAAGTACTGATACATAAAACCATATGGATGAACCTTGGAAACATTATGCTAAGTGAAAGAAACCAGACACAAAAGGCCACATATCATATAATTCCACTTATATGAAATGTCAACAACAGGCAAATCCATAGACACAGAAAGTAGATTCATGGTTTTTAGGCATTGGAGTAAATGGAGAATGAGGAGTGACTACTAACTAATAGGCATAAGATTTCCTTTTGGAATGATGAAAATGCCTTAGAATTAGATATGGTGATGACTGTGCAACTTCATGAATATACTAAAACACACTGAATTGTAGACTTAAAGAGTTAATTTTATGGTATATGAATGGTATCTAAGTAAAAATTAAAATTATTAAGAAGTTTTATCAACTAGGAGTGAGAGATCAACAAATCTGTCTATATAGTCTATTGAAGGTACATACATGAAGAATTTTTTTTTTTTTTGAGACAGTCTCACTCTGTCTACCATGCTGGAGTGCAGTGGTACAATCTCAGCTCACTGCAACCTCCACCTCCCAGGCTCAAGCAATTCTCATGCCTCAACCTCCTGAGTAGCTGAAATTTCAGGCATGTGTCATCACACCTGGCTAATTTTTTGTATTTTTAGTAGAGACAAGGTTTCACCCTGTTGGCCAGGCTGGTTTTGAACACCTGGCCTCAAGTTGATCTGCCTGTCTTGGCCTCTCAAAGTACTAAAGATCAATTTTGATAAGGTCATTGACAAATTTGTGAAAGTTCAGACTCAAAACAGAATTCGTAATGTTATTTTTCATTCCTGTGATCAACCAATATAAGATACATATTTCCTTTTTTAAAAACAAAAAGTAGGCCGGGCTTGGTGGCTCATGCGTGTAATCCCAGCACTTTGGGAGGCTGAGGCGAGCAGATCACTTGAGGTCAGGGGTTCGAAACCAGCCTGGCAAATGGTGAAACCCTGTCTGTACTAAAAATACAAAAATTAGCCAGGCATGGTTGCAGATGCCTGTAATCTCAGCTACTTAGGAGGCTGAGGGAGGAGAATCACTTGAACCTGGGAGGCAGAAGTTGCAGTGAGCCAAGATCATGCCACTGCACTCCAGCCTGGGCAACAGAGCAAGACCTCATCTCAAAACAAACCCCCAAAGTATATTAATATCACTGAAATTATTAAATCCTTGCTTTTTCTTTTTTTTTCTTCTTTGAGGATATCTTTTTTTTTTTTAATTGTACGTTAGGTTCTGGGGTACATGTGCAGATCATGCAGCATTGTTGCATAGGTACACACATGGCAAGGTGATTTGCTGCCTCCATCCCCCCGTCACCTATATCTGTCATTTCTTCTTATGTTATTCCTTCCCCATCTTCCCACCCACCACTGTCCCTCCCCCAGCACCCCCAACAGACCCCAGTGTGTGATGCTTCCCTCCCTGAGTCCATGTGTTCTCATTGTTCAACACTCGCCTATGAGTGAGAACATGCACTGTTTGGTTTTCTGTTCTTGTGTCAGTTTGCTGAGAATGATGGTTTCCAGATTCATCCATGTCCCTACAAAGGACATGAACTCATCGTTTTTTATGGCTGCATATTATTCCGTGGTGTATATGTGCCACATTTTCCTTGTCCAGTCTATCATTAATGGTCATTTGGGTTGGTTCCAGGTCTTTGCTATTGTAAACAGTGCCACAGTGAACGTATGTGTGCATGTGCCTTTATAATAGAACGATTTATCATCCTTTGGGTATATACACAGTAATGGGATGGCTGGGTCAAATGGAATTTCTATTTCTAGGTCCTTGAGGAATCACCACTCTGTCTTCCACAATGGTTGAACTAATTTACACTCCCACCAACAGTGTAAGAGTGTTCCTATTTCTTCACATCCTCTCCAGCATCTGTTGTCTCCAGATTTTTTAATGATCGCCATTCTAACTGGTGTGAGATGATATCTTGATGTGTTTTTGATTTGCATTTCTCTAATCACCAGTGATGATGAGCATTTTTTCATGTTTGTTGGCTTCATATATGTCTTCTTTTGAAATGTCTGTTCATATCCTTTGTCCACTTTTGAATAGGTTTGTTTTTTTCTTTGTAAGTCTGTTTTAGTTCTCTGTAGATTCTTGATATTAGCCCTTTGTCAGATGGGTAGACTGCAAAAATTTTCTCCCATTCTGTTGGTTGCTGGTCACTCTAATGATAGTTTCTTTTGTTGTGCAGAGCTCTGGAGTTTAATTAGATCCCATTTGTCTATTTTGGCTTTTGTTGCCATCGCTTTTGGTGTTTTAGTCATGAAGTCCTTTTCCTGTGTCCAGGAAGGTATCATCTAGGTTTTCTTCTAGGGTTTTTACAGTGTTAGGTTTTACTTTTAAATCTTGAATCCACCTGGAGGTAATTTTTGTACAACATGTAAAAGGGATCCAGTTTCAGCTTTCTGCATATGACTAGCCCGTTTTCCCAACACCATTTATTAAATAGAAAATTCTTTCTCCATTACTTGTTTTTGTCAGGTTTGTCAAAGATCAGATGGTTATAGATGTCTGGCATTGTTTCTGTGGCCTCTGTTCTATTTCATTTGTCTATATATCTATTTTGGTACAAGTGTCATGCTGTTTTGATTACCATAGCCTTGTAGTGTAGTTTGAAGTCAGGTACAGTGATGCCTCCAGCTTTTTTAGAATTATTATTCCATATGAAATTTATGGTTGTTTTTCTTTTCCCCCAATTCTGTGAAGAAAGTCAATGGTAGCTTGATGGGGATAGCATTGAATCTATAAATTACTTTGGGCAGTATGGCCATTTTCACGATACTGATTCTTCCTAAGCATGAGAATGGAATGTTTTTCCATTTGTTTGTATACTCTCTTATTTCCTTGAACAGTGGTTTGTAGTTCTCCTTGAAGTGGTCCTTCACATCCCTTGTTAGTTGTATTCCTAGATATTGAATTCTCTTTGTAGCAGTTGTGAATGGGAGTTCACTCATTATTTGGCTCTGTCTGTTATTGGTGTGTAGGAATGCTTGTAATTTTTGCACATTGATTTTGTATCCTGAGACTTTGCTGAAATTGTTCATCAGCTTAAAGAGATTCTGGGCTGAGATAGTGGGGTCTTCTAAATATACAATCATGTTGTCTGCAAATAGAGACAATTTGACTTCTTTTCCTAATTGAATACCCTTTATTTCTTTTTCTTGCCTAATTGCCCTGGCCAACACTTCCAATACTGTGTTGAATAGGAGAGGTGAGAGAGGGCATCCTTGTCTTGTGCTGGTTTTCAAAGGGAACGCTTCCAGTTTTTGCCCATTCAGTATGATATTGGCTGTGGGTTTGTCATAAATAGCCTTATTTTTTGAGGTATGTTCTGTCAATTCCTGGTTTATTGAGAGTTTTTAGCATAAAAGACTGTTAAATTTGGTTGAAGGCCTTCTCTGCATCTATTGAGATAATCATGTGGTTTTTGTCTTTGGTTCTCTTTACGTGATGGATTATGTTTGTTGATTTGCATATGTCGAACCAGCCTTGCATCCTAGGGATGAAACTGACTTGATTGTGATAGATAAGCTTTCTGATGTTGGATTCAGTTTGCCAGCATTTTATTGAAGATGTACACCTCAATGTTCATCAGGGATATTGGCCTGAAATTTTCTTTTTTAGTTGTAGCACTGACAGGTTTTGTTTTCAGAATGATGTTGGCCTCATTAAATGAGTTATTCCTCAGTTTTTAATAGTTTTGTCATTATTGTGAAAGAGATTATTGTTCTTAATAAATATTTGATCATTTTCTACACTGTATTATGATGATCTATTTATTTGTCTTCACCATATTGAATTTTTTGAGATCAGGCACTGGGTTGGACTTATTCACCAGTGTATCTCCAGTGCTGAGTATACTACTTGGCACACAATTGGAGCTTAATTTGTCTTTGCTTGATTAATCATTCACTAAAGTGGTAACTGAATTATGTGCTGCCAAACCCATTGTTCCACCACTAAAAGGAAAATGCAATGTCCATATTTTCACCATATTTTGTCCAGCCTTTGGAACTAATCCTTTTGCTGCAGGGATAATTGAGTACTAGCCGAACAGAGTCCAAACCATATGCTCAGCAAACATTTCTCTTTGTAAATGGTAGAAATATTTCTGAGCCTTCTTGTTGGATTTTGTGACAGGATGGCTTCTTTGAGCATGATGTTTTAATGCTTGCCCACCCCTTTGAATTTCCTAATGCTTCACTGCAACCCAAAATGTCCTTTGTGAAGTCACCTTACCTTTGTGTTCAAATTATATTCTTTCTGTAAGACTCAGTTCAGTTGCCTCTGTCACATTAATCCCAAGAAGGTTTCTGGTCCACTAAGCTTCAAGAAAATGCTTACTCTTCTGCAAATATAGAAAATTATGAAGTGTATACTTACAGCTAATATAAACATAAATATTTACATATATTAGCTAATTTATGTGTGTGCAGGAAATATTTTATTTTTATTTTTGAGATGGAGCTTTGCTTTTGTTGCCCAGGCTGGAGTGCAATGGCCTGGTGTCAGCTTATTGCAACCTCTGCCTTCCCGGTTCAAGTGATTCTCCTGTCTCAGCCTCCCAAGTAGCTGGGATTACAAGTGCCTGCCACCATGTCCAGCTAATTTTTGCATTTTTAGTAGAGATGGGGTTTCACCATGTTGGTCAGGCTGGTCTTGAACTCCTGACCTCAGGCGATCTGCCCACTTCGGCCTCCCAAATTTCTGGAATTACAGGTGAAAGCCACTGCACCCAGTGAAATATTTTTTATGACAGAAAATTTACCGAGTAAAATGAAATAAAAGTGATGTAAAGTGAAATAAAATACAGTGAAATGATACAAAGCTTAAGTTGCCAGGAGGTCTGTATAAGCATGCCTCACTCCATCACCATTTATTCTCTCAAGGGTAGAGAGTCCAGTAAGGGAAGACAGTTAAGAAAAAAACTTATACTGAACATTAATAATGTGTTAGACGGCTGCCCCAGTGGACACTGCAGGTGCAGGCACCCACCCTGTGTACTCCGAGAGTATTCCATCTTTCAAGATCATTCTAAGTGTAGTGACTCCATAAATCTATTTTTACACTTCTATAAAGAACTACCTGAGGATTCAGGGGAAGACAGCCAAAAGGAAGCTTCTCCAAAGTGCAGCTACCACTGAGTGAGACAGAACCAGAGCGATATCTGTGTCTCTGGGCGAGGTACCGATTTTGTTTTAAAGGGACTTGTTGAACAGCAGGATTAACCCCCAAAAAAGGTAGCAAAAGCAGCCCAAAGGCATCCAGCCAAGGCAAGGCAGGGCACTGTCCCACCTGGAAAGTGTATCGGGCATGGAGGACGGGGAGGGGGCCTCACCTCCTCAGTTCTCTGAATCAGACACAGCAGCTCACTGTGAGACTTCAGCAGCACACAGACCAGGAAAACGCCACCTTGCTGAGAACCACCCGGAACCACAGACTCAGGTAACAGCCCAGGCTGGCAGACCCAGCCAGATCAGTGCCTTGTTAGCACAAACCAGGTGGAGATTTGGACTAATACCAAGAAAGCTTGCAAAAAGGAACTGCCCATCCCACAGAAGGGAGAGTTGAAAGTGGGGAGAGGGATATGACCAGACAGGCCTCTCCCCAACAAAATCCAGCAACCAGAGTCCCTCTCCTGGGAGACAGTTTAACACATCCTCCACCCGAGAACAGCAGGATGGGCAGAGGGAAAGAGCCTGCCATTGGGAAGGCGGGACTAACCCCACCAGTACGGAAACCAGGCAAAGAATGAATGGCAGCCTGGCTGAGTCCGAGGCAGCCCAGCAGCACCTCCACAGGCAGACACTGGACAAACTGTCTGAAGTGGCACACTAACACCTGCATTTTTAAAAAAGGAGCCTCATACAGGAGAAATAACCCCTACTTTAACAGAAAGGACGTCCACTCAGAGAAGATGGGAAGAAACCAGCTTAAGAAGGATGAAAACATCAAAGTCCAGAATGCCTCTCCTCCCCAGAAAGATCACAACGACTCACAGGCATGGCAACAAAACAGGTCAGAAAACTATTTTGATGAGCTGACAGAAGCAGGCTTCAGAAGATGGGTAATAAACTTCTCTGGCTAAAAGAATATGTTTTAACCCAATGCAAAGAGACTAAGAACCTTGAAAAAAGATTAGATGAAATGCTAACTAGAATAACCAGCCTAGAGAAGAACATAAATGGCTTGATGGAGATGAAAAACACAGCACGAGAACTTTGTGAAGCATACACAAGTTTCAATAGCTGAATCAATCAAGCAGAAGAAAGGATATCAAAGATAAAAGATCAACTCAATGAAATAAAAAGAGAAGACAAGGAAAGAGAAAAAAGAGTGAAAAGAACACAGCCTCCAAGAAATTTGGGATTACATGAAAAGAACTAATCTATGCTTGATTGGTGTAGCTAAAGAGGAAGGGGAAAATGAATCCAAACTGGAAAATACTCGTCAAAATATTATCCAGGAGAATTTCCCCAACCTAGCAAAGCAGGCCAACATTCAAGTACAGGAAATACAAAGAACACCACAGAGATACTCCTTGAGAAGAGCAACCCCAAGGTACATAATCATCAGATTCACCAGGGTTGAAATGAAGGAAAAAATGCTAAAGGCAGCCAGAGAGAAAGTTCAGGTTATCCACAAAGGGAAGCCCATCAAACTCACAGCAGATCCATCAGCAGAAACCCTACAAGCCAGAAGAGAGTGGGGACCAATATTCAATATCCTTAAAAAAAAAGAACTTTCAACCCAGAATCTCCTATCCAGCCAAACTAAGCTTCATAAGGGAAGGAGAAATAAAATCCTTTACGGACAAGCAATTACTGAGAGATTTCGTTGCCACCAGACCTGCCCTACAATAGCTCCTGAAGGAAGCACTAAACACAGAAAAAAATAACCAGTACCAGCCACTGCAAAAATGAACCAAGTGGTAAAGACCAATGATGCAATGAGGAAACTGAGTCGACCAATGGACAAACAACCAGTAACAAAATGGCAGGTTCAAATTCACACATAACAATATTAATGTTAAATGTAAATGGCCTAAATGCCCCAATCAAAAGACACAGACTGGCAAACTGGGTAAAAAGTCAAAACCAATCAGTGTGCTGTATTCAGGAGATCCGTCTCACATGAAAAGACACACATAGACTCAAAATAAAGGGATGGAAGAAGATCTACCAAGCAAATGGAGAGAGAGAAAAAAAAAGCAGGGGTCGCAATTTTAGTCTCTGAGAAAATAGACTTTAAACAAACAAAGATCAGAAGAGACAAAGAAGGACACTATGTAAGGGTGAAAGGATCAATACAACATGAAGAGCTGACTATCCTAAATGTATTTGCACCCAATACAGGAGTGTCCAGATACATAAAGTAAGTTCTTAATGACCTACAAAGAGACTTAGACTCCCACACAATAATAGTGGGAGACTTTAACACTGAACTGTCAATATTAGATCAATGAGACAAAAAATTAACAAGGATATCCAGGACTTGAATGCAGAACTGGAACAAGTAGACCTAATAGACATCTAGAGAACTCTCCACCCCAAAGCCACAGAATACACATTCTTCTCAGCACCACATCGCACTTACTCAAAAATTGACCACATAATTGGAAGTAAATCATTCCTCAGCAAATGCAAAAAAAAAATGGAAATCATAACAGTCTTTCAGATGACAGTGCAATAAAATTAGATCTCAAGATTAAGAAACTAACTCAAAACTGCACAACTTAATGGAAACTGAACAACTGGCTCCTGAATGTTGATTGGATAAACAATGAAATGAAAGCAGAAATAAAGATGCTCTTTGAAACCAATGAGAATGAAGACAAAACATACCAGAATCTCTGGGACACATTTAAAGCAGTGTCTAGAGGAATATATATAGCAATAAAGGCCCACATGAGAAGCAAGGAAAGATCTAAAATCGACATCCTATCATCAAAATTGAAAGAGCCAGAGAAGCAAGATAAAAATAACTAAAAAGGTAGCAGAAGACAAGAAATAACTAAGATTAGAGCAGAAATGAAGGAGATAGAGACACAAAAAAACCTTCAAAAAATCAGTAAATCCAGGAGCTGGTTTTTTGAAAAGATCAACAAAATAGACCGCTAGCCAGATTAATAAAAAAGAGAAGAGAGAAGAATCAAATAGATGCAATAAAAAATGATAAAGAGGATATCAACACCGATCACACAGAAATACAAACTACCATCAGAGATTACTACAAACAACTTTATGCACATAAACCAGTAAACCTGGAAGAAACTGATAAATTCATGGACAATTTCACCCTACCAAAACTAAGCCAGGAAGAAGTTGAAACCCTAAATGGGCCAATAACAAGGGCTGAAGTTGAGGCAGCAAGTAACAGCCTACCAACCAAAAAAAGTCCAGGTCCAGATGGATTCACAGCTGAATTCTACCAGACATACAAAGAGGAGCTGGTACCAATCATTCTGAAACAATTCCAAACAATCCAAAGAGAGGGAATCCTTTCCAAATCATTTTATGAGACCAACATCATCCTGATACCAAAACCCAGCAGAGACTCAACAAGAAAAGAAAACTTCAAGCCAATATCCATGACAAACATAGATGCAAAAATCTTCAATAAAATACTGGCAAACTGATTGCAACAGCACATCACAAAGCTTATCCATTATGATCAAGTAGGCTTCATCCCAGGGATGCAAGGCTGGTTCAACATACACAAGTCCATAAATGTAATCCACCACATAAATAGAACCAAAGACAAAAACCACGTAATTATCTCAATAGATGCAGAGAAGGCCTTTGACAAAATACAACAGCCCTTTATGCTAAAAACTCTCAATAAACTAGGTATCGATGGAACCTATCACAGAATAATAAAAGCTATTTATGACAAACCCACTGCCAATAACATATTGAATGGGCAAAAACTGGAAGCATTCCCTTTGAAATCTGGCACTAGACAAGAATGCCCTCTCTCTGCACTCTTATTTAATACTGTATTGGAAGTTCTAGCCAGAGCAATCAGGCAAGAAAAAGAAAGAAAGGGTGTTCAAATAGGAAAGGAGGAAGTCAAATTGTCTCTCTTTGCAGACAACATGATTGTATATTTACAAGACCCCATCGTCTCAGCCCAAACCCTCCTTAAGCTGATAAGCAATTTGAACAAAGTCTCAGGATAGAAAATTAATGTGCAGAAATCAAAAGCATTCCTATACACCAATAACAGACAAACAGCCAAATCAAGAGCAAACTCCCATTCACAATTGCTACAAGAGGAATAAAATACCTAGGAATACAACTAACAGAGGAGGTAAAGGACCTCTTCAAGGAGAACTACAGACCACTGCCCAATGAAATAAGAGAAGACATAAACAGATGGAAAAACATTCCATGTTCATGGTTAGGAAGAATCAATATTGTGAAAATAGCCATATTGCCCAAAGTAATTTATAGATTTAATGCTATCCCCATCAAACTACCAATGATCTTCTTCACAGAACTGGAAAAAAAAAACACTTTAAACTTCATATGGAACTAAAAGAGAGCCCACATAGCCAAGACAATTCTAAGCAAAAAGAACAAAGCTGCAGCATTATGCTGCCAGACCTCAAGCTATATTACAAGGCACAGTCATCAAAACAGCATGGCACTGGTATCAAAACAGAGATATAGACCATTGGAACAGAACAGAGGCCTCCAGAGCAATGCCACACATCTACAACCATCTGATCTTTGACAAACCTGACAAAAACAAGCAGTGGAGAAAGGATTCCCCGTTTAATAACTGGTGTTGGGAAAATTGGCTAGCCATGTGCAGAAAACAGAAACTGGACCCCTTCCTG
This sequence comes from Cheracebus regulus, assembly GCA_963574635.1. Classification (NCBI taxonomy): domain Eukaryota; kingdom Metazoa; phylum Chordata; class Mammalia; order Primates; family Pitheciidae; genus Cheracebus; species Cheracebus regulus. Next base: position 1,010 of record CAUYQU010027575.1, on the reverse strand, counting down.
ACACCTTACACTAAAATTAACTCCAGATGGATTAAGGACTTAAACATAAGACCTAACACCATAAAAACTCTAGATAAAAACCTAGGCAAAACCATTCAGGACATAGGTATAGGCAAGGACTTCATGACTAAAACACCAAAAGCAATGGCAACCAAAGCCAAAATAGACAAATGTAATCTAATTAAACTTCAGAGCTTCTGTACAACAAAAGAAACAGTATTGGAACTGGCAACCAATGGAATGAGAAAAAATTTTTGCAATCTGCCTATCTGACAGAGGGCTAATATCCAGAATCTACAAAGAACTGAAACAGATTTACAAGAAAAAAAAAAAACACCCATCCAAAAGTGGGTGAAGGATATGAACAGACACTTTTCAAAAGAAGACGTATATGAAGCCAACAAATATATGAAAAAATGCTCATCATCACTGGTCATTAAAGAAATGCAAATCAAAACCACATTGGGATACCATCTCATTCTAGTTAGAATGGCAACATTAAAAAACTGGAGACAACAGATGCTGGAGAGGATGTGGAGAAATAGGATCACTTTTACACTGTTGGTGGGGTGTAAATTAGTTCAACCATTGTGGAAGACAGTGTGGCGATTTCTCAAGAATCTAGAAATAGAAATTTCATTTGACCCAGCAATCCCATTACTGGCTATATACCCAAAGGATTATAAATCATTCTATTATAAAGACACATGCACATGCATGTTCATCGCAGCACTGTTTACAAGAGCAAAGACCTGGAACCAACCCAAATGCCCATGAAGGATAGACTGAAAAAGGAAAATGTGGCCCATATATACCATGGAATACTATGCAGCCATAAAAAACTATGAGTTTGTGCCCTTTGTAGGGACATGGATGAACCTGGAAACCATCATTCTCAGCAAACTAACACAAGAACAGAAAATCAAACACTGCATGTTCTCACTCATAGTTGAGTGTTGAACAATGAGAACAGTTGGACACAAAGAGGGGAGCATCACACACTGGGCACT
>CAUYQU010027574.1:0-59553 GCA_963574635.1 Cheracebus regulus | reverse complement strand
TGTAGGAGGAGAGGCATTCTGATTTCGGGTGTTCTCAGCCTTTTTGCACTGGTTTCTTCCCATTTTTGTGGATTTATCCACCTGTTGTCTTTGTAATTGCTGACTTTCAGATTGGGTCTCTGAGTGGACATCTGGCTTGTTGGTGATGAAGTTTTTTCTGTTTCTTAGTTTTCCTTCGGGGGGTGCCCCTTCCCCACAGAGCTGGGCCTTCCCCGGTTCAGCTGTGCTTGCTCTCAGTCCTCAGTGCTTCCAATTGCTGTTCTCCTTGTGGGGATGGGACCAGCGGAGCCTTTGGGCACCCAGTCTCATACACTCCGCATCGAGAAGCGCCGCGCCGGCCAAAAGAGTCGCGCTGGCAACCCGTGTGGCTCTTTTGCCGGGAATCTCCCAGTCTGTGGGCAACAAAAATTCGTCGGAAAATGCGGCGTCCACTCATTCTCTGCGCTTTCACTGGGAGCTACATTCCTGAGCTGTTGTTATTCGGCCATCTTGGATCTCTCTCCTATTGCTTTCTTAATAAGCTTTAGGATTCTCTTTGGCTAATATTTTATTGAAGATTTAAAATGTATACTCATAAATGAAATTAGTTGGTAGTTTTTTTTATGCTTTGGCCTTTGTTGGGTTTTGAGGTTATTGTGCCAATTTCATCAGTTGAATTTGGAAATTTCTCTTCTTTGTCTTTGCTCTGAAATAGTTTAAATAGCTTTGGGATTATTGGACCTTTAAAGGTTTCAAGGAGACTTCCCTTAGGAATTTTTATATGTGCAGAGATTCCAAGTTCTTTCCTGCAACCTAATCTTGCTGGATGTAATGAATCTATCTAATAACCTGTGGAGTCTCCTGTAGCGCCTGGTGTCACCAAATCAATCTGTGGAGTGTCCTGTAACCCCTGGTGTGGGATCTGTGGGCTGTGGTCAGTCTCCTGCACAGTCTGACTTTCTCTTTCTTCCCTGCAGGTATGGGGCTGATGTCGATGTCAACCACCACCTGACTCCTGACGTCCCGCCCCGATTTTCCCGGCGGCTCACCTCCTTGGTGGTCTGCCCCTTGTACATCAGCGCAGCCTACCACAACCTCCAGTGCTTCCGGCTGCTCCTTCTGGCTGGAGCGAACCCTGACTTCAATTGCAATGGTCCTGTCAACACACAGGGATTCTACAGGGGCTCTCCTGGGTGCGTCATGGATGCAGTCCTACGTCATGGCTGTGAGGCAGCCTTCGTGAGCCTGCTGGTAGAGTTTGGAGCCAACCTGAATCTGGTGAAGTGGGAGTCATTGGGTCCAGAGTCGAGAGGAAGAAGAAAGGTGGACCCTGAGGCCTTGCAGATCTTTAAAGAGGCCAGAAGTAAGTGGCCTGAGTTCAGCTCTGACTCGTGGGCTGGATTGATTGAGTGAATCAAGATGTAGCAATAAACAAAAAACAAAAAACTTCTAACTGAGCACTTGGCCAAAATCTTCAGTTAGCACTCGCAGTTTTCCAGACGGTTATTCAGATTGATCTTCTCTTTTTAAATTCCTGGATACCGAGAATCGATATCAGGAAATCTCTAAAAGGACATGTGTGTTGTCAGAACTCCTAGAATTATGTTCTCTCTCTCTGTTTCTTTTTTTGAGACAGGGTCTCGCTCTGTCACCCAGGCTGGAGTACAGTGGTGCAATCATGGCTCACTGTAGCCGTATTCTCCTGGGGCTTGTGTGATCCTCCCACTTCAGCCTGCCAAGTAGCTGGGACTATAGACGCACACCATACCCAGCTAATTTTTGTATTTTTTGTAGAGATGAGGTTTTGCTGTGTTGCCCAGGCTTATGTTGAACTCCTAGGCTCAAGTGATCCGCCCACCTCGGCCTCCTAAAGTGCTAGGATTACAGGCATGAGCCACTGCCCTGGCCTAGAATTATATTCTCTTTATACTTTTGCTCTGCTTTCTGGCCCCAGATTCTTAGAGACAGTGACTTTTATGCCTGGTTTTTAAATGAGCCCTTAAAACAAATTATATGTGGCTTTCTAGGGTTCCTCACTCTTTTCTTCAGTTCTGCTCAAGTATCGCTATTTTGGATTGTGTGATAAGCCTCTGTTTTGTTACAATAAGTAACTAGTCTGCTTATTTATGAAGAAAGATTTTTTTTAACGATTAATGCATCAATAGCACGAGAGATTGGAATTGATCCGTGGCTTGGTCTTGTCATCTGAGGCTCTCTGTGGGATTCAGACACTGACCTTGTGTGTCCTCTTTGACCTCTTGCCCACACGTCTCCCTCTCCCATTGCTCCCATACTGGGTCTTGAGACATCCAAGTTGATAACCTCTTTCTTCCCCCTGCTTCTCAAAGGACTAAATTCATTGTGTTTTTGTTACTGGATTTTCCTAAACCAGTTCATTAAAGCATGCTCCTGTGTAGCCTTCCTGCAAATAGTTAATGGTCAGCTGGGAACCATACTGATAGAAAAAGCAGCTTGCTTTCATGACTGTTCCACTCATCAGCTTCCTCGCTAACTGAGGCAGAACTTGGCTGTGCTCTTTTCATTGGAAGCAAAGTTGTCAGCCTGTGTCCCTCAGGCACTGCTCTGCCCGTGTTCCTTAGGTTCTTGTGGAGCTTCAGGGTTTGACCAAGAGAAGAGGCTGACAGAGGCTGGGTGCCAGCGGCTTGCACTTGCCAGGACCTTCAATGGTCCACTCTGATTTCTTTGTCTATACATTAAACATGGTCAAGTTGCGACCCAGGGAGCAGATGCCTGGGTTAATGAGGCTGTAAAGGTTTCGCTTCTTCCTCTAACAGAAGGAGATTAGAAGACCTTCCTCCCTGGGGCCTCCTCTCTTCATCCATCAGGAAAAGCCATCACTTTGTATCTCACTGAGCATTTTGAAGTTGGTAGTGAGCATTTGTGCAGTTCTGGTTGCCAGTCCCAGCTGCCTTTGCTGTCTAGAGCTAGGATAGAATTAACCTTCCTTTGTCCCTCCTTTTCTTCCTGTGGCCTCCAGGTGTTCCCAGAACCTTGCTGAGTTTGTGCCGTGTGGCTGTGAGAAGAACTCTTGGCAAATACCGGCTTCATCTGATTCCTTCACTGCCTCTGCCAGACCCCATAAAGAAGTTTCTACTTCATGAGTAGACCTCAGTGCAGCGGTTGATTCCAGCAAGGGAGAAGGTGATCTGCAGGGAAGGTGGACACCGGGTCCTGCGTGCTGTGCTGCCGGCAATATCCTGGTGGCTGTTGCTACAGAAGACATTCTCGTGGACTGTCATTCCTCCTCAGGTGCCTGGGCCGCTGAACAGTCCTTGGGTCGTTGTCAGCCAAGAGGCTCATACAAAAGTTATTTTTGTTTTTCCCAAGTTCTCTATTTTGGATTTTCAGTTGCATTTTATTGTAGTGGGCCATGGAATATGTACACGTAGGGGCTGGGGTTGGAGGCCTAGTAATTTCCCTGGAGGGAAGACTCCTAGCACTTCTGGAACTGTGCTTCTATTTATTTTTCTACTTCTCAGTTTGATTGTTTGATTAAAGCCTAGTATCTAAGTGAAAAGGGAGTTTTGTAAACAAAACAGAGGACAGAAATGCAGTTCATGAACTTGCTAGTTTGTTTTCCCCGCTCCTGGGGTAAATGCCCCAGTCATACACACACCCCTTCCTTGCACTTCAGTCTTCTCTCTCTGTGGTCAGGTGTTGCAGTGATTGTCTTCTTCAGGGGTGGTTTTCTGGCTGTACAGCACCTATTCTGATACCTACTGTGCCTCTCATCAGGTGTCATGATCTTTCTGCCACTTCACCTTAGGGAGCTTCCAGTGATTGATTTTAGGAGGCCCACGCTAAACTGCCCAGGAAATGACTGCCTTCCTTGGGACCAAGGACTGTTCCAACAGCATTCACTGCCAGTTCTAACAGGCGAGGGAAATGCCCGCGGCACTGTCTCCCGTCCCCCCCACACACCAGAAAATGAAAAAGGCAGTGGGTTCTCTGGATGGTTCTAGCCTCCAGGTACATGGTGTCCAGTGGACAGAACATCTAGCAGTTGGTTGATGGATCTTTTTTGTCTTGGTAGCTGCTTCTAGAATCTACACAAGGGGATAGCAGTGAGGTCAGAAGTCTTTCCTGGCCTGCTGGGAACGGTGGCAGAGGAGAGATGACCTGGGTTGTCATTGCTGATAGCTTTGGCTGCGTGGGTGGGGCTTCCCCTCACCCAGGGCTACGCAGCCAGGTGTGAGGGTCACCGGCAGGTGGGCAGGTGACTGTGGCCTTGAAGCTCTCCCAGGTTGCTGCTATTTCCCATGAATCACATTTTGTCATTTGGAGCCCATGAGGACCATTGTGTGGATCCATGATGATTCTGGACTTCAGATATATTTAGGAAGGAGCAGATTTCAAATCTGTTTAGATTTTCTATAATAAGAGAAATCCAGTTTGTAAAAATTGAACAATGATATCGTTTTACTTATTATCATTACTGTGTGTCTTAGCAGGCAGGCAGTGTCTGGCCATTATTGCATTCTACAGCCTGAGGATGAAGTTCTATACCCCTCACCCGCTGTGTCACAAATGGGTTCTGTGTGGGTCACCTCAGCTGACCTGGTTGCGTGCAGATGGAGTTCCGAAGGGTACAACAGTCCTTGGGTGATTGAGAGGGGAAATGCAATCCTGGAGGTGTTTCCTCAGCTGAGGTGACACTGAGAAGCTGTGATGGTTGTGTAAATGTGGGCTGTGTGCTGTTCCCAAGGGGAGCTTGGGATTGGGTCCTGCTGAAGTCAGGAGGGTCTTCCCAAGAGAGGAGAGGAACCACAGGCGGTGAGCGGCTGGGGAGGGCCAGGACAGCCGGAGCCGGGTGCTGCTGGGGCTTCAGCTCGGGAGAGGGGGCAGGTGTGTTCTTTGTGGCACCCAAAGTGGGACTAGGACAAAAATTGGGCTGGGGCTGGGTCAGGAGCTATGGGGAGTTAAGGAATGATGATATGGAAGTTGGAGCCACTAAAGCAGACTGGGCCTTGTCACTGGAGGTCATAGGCAGTGGCTCATCACCTTGGTATGCTGAGAGGGGCTTTCAGGGAGGCTGCTTAGCTCCCTGCACTCTGGGCTCTTTCTGGGCTTACTGTTTAGCCCCTCCCACCTCTTGAGTCTCTTCTTCCTGCCACCCTTTGGGCTCAGGGTAGGAGAGGAGGGTGGCTTTTCTGGAGGCGAGCCATGTTGTAGACAGGTGACATGTTCTGCGTTTGCCCTACCGAGTGCTTTCTGCAGGGGCCTGGTAAGGATGAGGCCTCCCCAGCCCTTCCTGGTGTAGAAGGTGGCTCAGTTCTTGGACCTTTTAGGAAGCAGCACCTGGGAATGCTGCCTCATGGGAGTCCCATGCGTGAGTGTGCTGGTGTGACCTTCAGGCTGCACAGAGGCGAGGACCTAGTTGTGACGGTGTGGGAATCATGCTCCTTTGCACAGCGCAGGGCCTGTGTCTGAGGGACCAGGCCATTGCCTCCGGTCTCTAGAAGGAATGGACTGAATGGATCCTTGCAGAGGAGCCTAACCCAGGCCTGGCCAGGGAATGATGTGTCTGGAAAGAGAAAGAGCTGGAGGAGGGGGCCTTCATGTCCCTTCCCTGGCCTGTGGCCTGCCTTGGCTGGCCTGCAGGTATCTAGGGTCTCAGCTTTTCATTTGCAGAGGACATGTTCAACTTGCTCTTTGTTCAAACCAGACTTTGCAGATTTTTTTCAGAATCCAAACAACTTGGAAATTTGATGTCTTGTTTCATAGCTGCCAAACATGAATATGAAAACAGTGTGGGTAGCTAAGAGAATTCCTCCTGGATTTTAGTGATACTCCCTTCACTAAAGCTTGCTTTTTCTTCTGTTGGCAAGGATAGGAAAGAGTTGCACTCTCCACCTGAGCACTTTAGAAAATCGCCTTCCTAAACCCTGGGGCACCTAAGTCCTGGGGCACCTAAGTCCTGCGGCACAGGGAAACGTGGTCCTCAGTGAGGCTGCTGCCTGGCTGGCCCAGAGTCCTCCCCAGGAGAAGGGCTCGATGGGCTGGGGGAAAGGAGCCTGAAGGTTGCCCCTGGCTGCATCCCAGGAGCACCTCACTGTCCTGTCACCACTGCCAGGGCAGCTGCTGGCTGTTGAACAGAGTCCTGGGCCCTGGGCCTTGGCTGCAGTCAACAGATGGGCTGGGCTGGGCCGGGCCGTGGTTGAGTGGGGGGCAACGTTGATACCTCTGAGAATTCAGCTTTGGAGTCCTGGGTGAGGGGTTTTAGATAAACCCATTGATATTGCCCACATTCTGTGACTCTTTGTATCACTCATGTTATTTATTTATTTATTTAATTTATATTCTGCCTTGTTCCAGAAAAGTGTTTAAGGCAACAATGCTTGTTTTTTGGTGTTTTCTTTTGACATTTGAAAGTTTAGTTAAAATATATTTGTTAAATAGGTAATTTTAAAGAGAAAGGACAATTGTTTTGAGTAAGTTTTCTTTTTCTATGAATTGAAATTAAACGTTCTTGAGAGAAAGAGAAAGAGAGGAAGATACAGTAGACATAGGGCTGAGCCAAGGGAGAGTCTGCCTGCGGGAGACGCTTGGCCTGCACTTTGCTGCCATCCGTGTGGCCTTGGCCAAGTCCCTGTTCACATTGGTGGCTCTACTTTAGACAGGGACAGGGCTTCCTGCTGTGCCTTCCTGTCAGGGTTTTGTGGGGTCACTTGGGAAAGCAACTATGTTACACATACAGTCCCCATGTGCATGGAAACTGCTGTCATGGTGACTTGTCCCTGTTCTCAGTGGAAACGCATTTGAGGTGATGACTGGAGGAGCCTGTGACCCAGGAGATCTCAGCTGGACCATGGGCCCTGATGGACCAGAGTCCTTGTGGCTCACAGCGTAGCATGGGGACAGAGCGCTCTATGCAGGTGAGGCGTGTGAAAACAGCATGGTAAAGAATTGATGAAGTCACGTTTATTCAACTTGAAGGATTGTCTTTTATTCCGAGCTTATTTTCATCCTGATTTGGATGATAAAATGTCCTTTTATGTAACGAAGGTGAAAGTGGAGGGCAATACTTTTGCTTTTGAAATGCTCTTGGTTGTAAAACGAAATGCTGGCTGCTGTTTGTCAGCCCTAGAATTTCTTCTTCAGTTCGCCTGTCTCTGCAACCCCAAAGTCAGGAAACCGAAGTCTAGCTGTGGTGTATGTTTACATGTTGGTGAGAAGTTCCTCTTGGGTTCTTAAACAGCCTGTACACTGGCAAAGAGCACTGCAGCATTTCCACTGCTTCACGGTCCAAGAACAAGTTGGGAGATCGCTGCGTGCGGTTTTAGAAGTGCAAACACCTGTAGTGATGGGCCTCTGGCTACCCCTGGATCCGTGAGACATATTCACAGGAAGTTGGTGTGGCCTTCAGTGAGGACTGTCCCCCTTAACCTGGGCCCTGGGAGCCTGTGGCCCCCTGTATGTTGGTGATGACACCAGTGTGCGTCTTCTGGCTCCGGGGCTGCAGCTTCTGCCTCCTCACCTGGCCGTCTGCACTCAGCAGGCAGGCATGGCTTCCAGTGGCCTGGATCTCCGCCAGCTCGGATCACACTCCTGGAAGTACCTATCTGGGCCGTATGACCTCCTTTCTCACTTACACCTCACTTCCCTCTTCTCCAAACCCGAATCTCTCAGTGTGGAATGAAATAGTTTAGGTGGTTCCATGATGCAACTTGGTGGGATTCGTATCCTAGGAGAAATTCCACGGAGAGGAATGTTTAGATTTTGAAGTGCATGGTGACGTGTGGAATAAATACTATAAATTCTCAGTAGACAGTGGGATGGAGAAGTGAGTGGGGACAGAAGGGGGACTTCTTTTGCCTTGACATGTGATTGCTCAGTGCCTGGAATGCAGGCGAATCTCTCTTTTTTATGTTGCTTTGATTTCAAGATCTCTTAGATATACTTGGTAGCATATGAATGTCCATAAAACCAGTTTGAGAATGGCGTTTATGAACAAGCTGTCTCGTGTGTGCAGTTGCTGCTGTAATTGAGCTGGCAGTGCCCTGCCCTGCGGTGTCTACACAGCTCCCACTGCTTCTCTTTGCTGTTGGGCATGTGAGGCATGACTTGCAGGGGGGCTGGTGCCTGGGACCTGCTGAAGAGAATGCTCACCACCAGCCCTCTGTTTCCTTTTCTGCTTTGGTAATGGATACGTGTTTACCTGCAGTGGCTGGGACCATGACTGTTTCTGCCCTTGTGCCTAGTTAAGAGCTTTCAAAAGCATAATGGACATTTTTGATATGCTGTTGTAACTTTAATAAATGCTTTATTTCCCTCTAATTCCCCCCAAATGCCTTAATTTTGTGGACTATTTATTTCAACAGGTGGAAGTGTTGGTCATATGAAATCTGTGTGCACATTTCAAGAAGGGAGTTCTTTTTTTCTTTCTTCTTTCTATGGAAAGTTTTAAGTGATTAGGTAGAAAGAAGAACTCTGAAGCAGGAGTTTTTAACTGCTCTAAGGGAACTTGGGGCTCCGGGGACGTACCCCAAATGCTGCCCAGGTTGAAACTCCCTGTCTGTTTTACTTAGTGGCTTGTGGTTTCCAGTTTGAAGAAAGTTGTGCCCCTAAAAGTGTTTGAAACCTGTGGCTTTCAAGCAAGGTGCCATTGTCCCACCAGTGTTCTGTGGGGTGGGCAGTGATGGAGACTGTGGGCAAGCCTGTTGTTTTTGGCCCCCTGTTACATGGGACCTGTTTTGACAGTGGGAGGGTGAGATGTGAAGATTCGGGATGAACCTGGAATGAATGAACTAAATAAAGACATGCATTCATCTGTCAGTGACTCCTGGTGTGTTCTGCCTCTTCATTCCTTGTCCGGAACCTCTGCCACCTCTGCTGCTCTCCTGCAAAGAAGGGTTTTATCTCCAGCAGCCTCAGTCTCTCTACCTCAAAACTAGCTGGATTTATGTGGCAGAGATTGCTAGTTCCTGTTCACCATCCACTGTTTACATCTGTGGTAATATGACTCAATACTTGGATTCCCAGAATAAAGGCTTCATTTCTCAGCCTCCTATACAGCTAGATGTGGCTGTTTACCATTGAAATCCCATTGAAATGACAGGGAATTTTTTTTTAAAAAAAGCATAAATCCACTAGGATGATTAAAAATTACAACAAAATTGGAAAGCTCTCCAGAAATTAGGTAAATAGTAGCTGACTTAGAAACACCTGAGAAATCTACATTGTAAGAAAGAAATGGGAACATCTGAGCATCCAAGTTGTATTGCAGAGCTCCCAGAGGCTCTGGAATTGCCAGTTCTAGGTTCTTCTGGAAGTAGTTGTGAGATAAGGTGAAACCAGGAGCAGAGGCCTGTTTAAGAAGCCGTTAGACTCCCCATTCCACACAGTTGGGCAACTGTGCCTACTTCAAACCAGAGGAGTGAAAGACCAGAGGAGGTGTGCTGCTTTCAGCCTTCAGTGTCTGAAATCCTCAGCTCGGTTGTATCCTCTTGTAAGAAAGCAGAAAGAGGCTTATTTGAGGAATCTCACCAGCCTAAAAGGAAAGACCTAAAGTTCCTCATACATAACGTGGCCCAGGAAATGCTGTCACACATCTTTCAGTGGATCCCAGTGAATAGAAGAATTCTGAGAATGAAGGCTGTAAGTTTCTACATTACAAGGGCTCAGCTAACCTAGTGCTAACACAGTGGAAGAAGAAAGCACCTGGCGTCTTCCAGTGCACATCAGTGTCACATCCAGGTACATGAGTGAGGTTTCAGAACACCGGGGCACTGCTGGAGGAACAGACAGTACACATGCAGAGTATCAGGAATCAGAACAGCTTTGCAGTCCTCAGATGCCACATAGGAAACTGAGAGAATGTGGGCCTTCTTAAATTCTGAAGGAAGATTATTTCCAGATTAAAAGTCATGCTAAAAGACTTGTAGGATCTTTAAAAATGTACATTCCACACACACCCTTTTATTTATTTTTATTATTTTTTTTGAGATAGGGTCTCTGTCACCTAGGCTGGAGCGCAGTGGCATGAACACTGCTCACTGCAGCCTTGACTTCCCAGGCTCAGTGATCCTCCTGCCTGAGCTTCCCAAGTAGCTAGGAACACAGGCATGTGCCACCATGCCTGGCTGATTTTTTGTCAAGACAAGGTTTTGCCATGTTGGCCAGGCTGGTGTTGAACTCCTGGGCTCAAGCGATCCTCCCACCTTGGTCTCCGAAAGCGCTGGGATGGCAGGCGTGAACCACCATACCTGACCTCTACACACCGTTTTAAATAAAAGGAGTAGAGGCGGGGCATGGTGGCTCACGCCTGCCATCCCAGCATTTTGGGAAGCTGAGGCAGGTGGATCACGAGGTCAAGAGATCGAAACCACCCTGATCAACATAGTGAAACTGTTTCTACTAAAAATACATAAATTAGCCTGGCATGGTGGCATGCGCCTGTAGTCGCAGCTAGTCGGGAGGCTGAGGCAGGAGAATTGCTTGAACCCCGGAGGTGGAGGTTGCAGTGAGCCAAGATTGTGCCACTGCACTCCAGCCTGGAGACAGAGCAAGATTGTCTCCAAAAAAAAAAAAAAGGACTAGAGGATGTACTCCAAAAGAAGAAGGCATGGCATAAAGGCAGTGGCAAATCCAGTGCAAAGAGCAAGGTGACTCCTCAGAGCACAGCAAAAGGAGGTTCCAGGATGGCAGACGTGCTCTCGGCGTGGAAGGCAGACAGGCTGGGTTTGGTGCTGGCTCCAGAGAAGATGACTTAACTATTAGAACACCTGTTGCCTCTGAACACATTGAGGTTTTACATAGGAGCTGAGAATGAATTATTGACAAGTACCTAGAAAACCAAGGGACATAACTCCAAGGAAAACAAGTTGGATAGGAAAGAAAAAGTTACCACAGAAATACTACTATATAATTCAGTTATGATTAGTATTTATATAGTCATAAAATAAAAGCACTGATCAGTAACCATGTTATGATAGTACCCTATTAGGAGATTGGAGGGTGGGAGGAGGACTGATGGGAAGTGTGTGTGAGCAAAAGCTGAATAATCATTATCTTCCATAAGGAGAGACCAAGAGAAAATGTCCAGTCTTGAAAGGCATTTTGGCCTTGATTGAGTGCCAGAGAGCATGCTCCTGGCAGAAACCATACCCATGAGAGTCATGTGGGAGAGGCTTTGGCTTCTATTTAAACCAGCCCAGGAGCAGCACAGCGGAGAGAAACTCTGCAGAAGGGTCGGGGGCAGGGCCTCGTGGAAAGCTGAGGAGTCCACACATCAGGGAAACCCTTAGTGTGAAGCAAGGATGGGCCCAGCACTGGCCTCTTCAGCAGCAGGCCATCAGTGTGGGGAGCCACACAGGGGCACTGAAGTTAGGGGAACCTTTCACCTGCAAAGTATGGCATGTGAGGGGGGCGTGAGCAGCAAGTGCACAGTTGTTCAGCACCAGAGAACCCGGGGATGTGGAACCCAGTGCTGAAGAAAGGTCTCCTAAGTGCAGTGAATGTGGGAAGTTTCTTAGCTACAACTCCAGCTTCCTTGAATACCAGGAAATCCACTGTGGTGCCGAGCCTTGGGAGTGCAGCTGATGGGGGAAAGCATTCAGCAAAGGACTCAGCTTTCGCTGGTGCCGGAAGATTCACAACAGAAAGGCCTCATTAATGCAGTAAAGCTTGGAAAACCTGTAGCCATGTCGCTAAGTTCATTCAGCATCAGAGAGTTCACTCTGTAGAAAGTCCTTACAAATGCACAGAAAGTGTTCCGCCAAAGGTCTGCTCTTATTTAGCCCTGGAGTATTTTCAGCTTTAAAATGTTGGTATAGAATCAAGCTGGCGTCACTCCCCAAGCAGAAAACCAAAAACAAATAAAACAAATATACAGTGTGAGATGTTCACCAGCAGCAACCCAGTACGCAAGAGAATGAGACAGATTCTGGGGACACAGAGAAGTGAAAAAACTCCAGACAGATGGTAGGAGAACCAGACTTTCCACATCCATGATGCTCCTTCCCCAGATTCTCCCCAGCAACAAGTGAGTGGAGAATCTTCTCCTAACTATTACACTGCTATGAAAACTGCCCGAGACTGGGTAATTTATAAAGAAAAGAGTTTTAATTGACTCACAGTTCTGCATGGTTGGGGAGGCCTCAGGAAACTTATAATCATGGTGGAAGGGGAAGCAGGCACCTTCTTCACAAGATGGCAATAGAGAGAGAGAGTGTGTGTGAGTGTGTGAGTGTGTGTGTGTGTGTGTGAGGGAGGAACTGTCAAACACTTGTAAAACTATCAGATCTCATGAGAACTCACTATCACTAGAACAGCATGGAAAAGCCACCCCCACGATCCAATCACCTTCCACCAGGCACTTCCCTTGACACCTGGGGATTATAGAAATTACAATTTCAATATGAAATTTGTATGAGGACACAGAGCCAAACCATCTCACCGACTCACAGTTTTTACACTGGGGAAAGTGAGACTGAGGTGGCCAACCAGCTTTCCCACCATGCTAGATTCCCTGGCAGGAGACCCGTCTTTGCATTGACCCACAGGCAGCAGCATAACTGCCTGAAGGGAGAAATCTCTGAGACCAGGCAGTGACAAATGAGGGAGGAGGAGCTACCATCCCCAGCCCTGGAGAGACTGCTCTGTAACAGCCACAGGAGATGCCAAATCAGAGTGGCTGTTGAGCAGCACACTGGAGGAGGTATGTTTCACAGGTACCTTGGGCACAAACCCCTCACCAGCCTTCCCACACTGCTGGGATAATCCCTTTGGGACCTTCCTAGTTCAAGACAGACAAAGCTCCCATCATGTACTGGAGTCGAGGTGAGCCTGGGCTTAACATACCATGTGGAGCTGAAAAGGGGGCAGTGACTTAGCGGTAAAGACTTATTAAGCAAAAATATCCAATAAAAACCAAAACAAGCCCAAAAGAGAAAACTAATAAGTAATCCTTCAATGCAAGGACAGACACCCATAAGCAACAACAGCAAGCAGGGAACTGTGACCTCTTCAAAAGGGACAAAGCAGAAATGTAGTCACCCTAATGAGAAGAGAGTTTGTGAGCTCTCTGACCTCGGATTCAAAATAGCAGTTTTACAGAAACTCAGGGATCACCAAGATAACACAGAAAATCACTTCTGAAATTTATCAGAGAAATTTAACAAAGATGGAAATAATAAACAAATCTTGGAACAGAAAAATACATTTGCTGAACTGAAGAACTCATTAGAGGCTCTGATCAGCAGAATGGACCAAGCAGAGGAAAGAATCAGTGAGCTTGTTGAAGACTGTCTTTTGAAAATATACAGAGGAGAAAAAAGAACGAGAAGGAATGAAGATCACCTACAAGAGAGAAAATTACCTCAAAAGACCAAATCTGAGAATCATGAGTGTTCAGGAGAGAGCTGAGCAGGGGCAAGGGGTGGAAAGCAGATTCACAGAAATAATAACAGAGGACTTCCCAAAGCTTGAGAAGGAGTTAAACATCCAGGCATGGGAAGGTCTGAGAACAACAAACAGATTCCACCCAAATGAGACTACCCCAAGGTATGCACTACTCAAACTCTCAAAGGTCAAGGACAAAGAGAGGATCCTAAAAGCAGAAAACAACATAAATAACATAAATGAATGGAACTCTGATTCATCTCGCAGCAGGATTCTCAGCGGGGAACCATACCCTAACCCTAACCACCTTTAACTTGGAGGTTTTGGCAGGAGGGAATGGAATGGAATTTTCAAAATGCCCAATGATTTAGCCCTGAGATGTGTATCACCCAGAGCGTTATTTGGAGTGCAGCACACGGTGGGAAGCTCCTGCCAGAGTCCAGGCTTGTGCTGCATAAATGCTGTTCAGTACAGCCTGTTGGGAAGAGCTTTAAGTTGCAGGTCCAGCCTCTCACCCTCCCTCGGCAAACTCATTCCTAAGAAAGACCTCATGACTGCAGATACAGGAAAAGGCCTTCTACCACACAGACTTTCTCACTCGGCACCAGAATGTTCACCGGAGACCCAGTCCTTGCGAGTGCAGCCAGCGCGAGGATACCTTCAGCCAAGGGCCTCACCTTACTCCACACTAGAAAATTCTGGCTGGAGGAGGACTTTAAGTGTGCAGGGAATGTGCAGTGTCCTTGTTTGACTTAACGCACGTGCCAGAGAGGAGATCTGAGAGTAGACTTTGTGGGGATGGCCTTAGCCAGAAGTTCTGTTGAGATGTCCACTTTGGGTGCTGCTCAGGCATGGTGCTGGGTCTGTGGAAAGCTTGCAGGAGCTACGTGGCACATTCCAGCCTGCCCAGACCCCTTGCCAGAGTTACGTCACTGTCACTGCCGGTGGCAGAAGCCACCTCCTCTAGCAGCTGCCCGGGATTCCTCAACCACCCCACTGTTCTCTTTCCAGTTCCTTGAGGGAATCCAGCATAGCCTGAGCCCTCATTCCCTTCTCCCTGATTGGATGGGGCATGGACATGACCCAGCTTTGGCTAAGGGGACCTTAGCCAGGGTCTTTTTGTGGCTCACCAGGACGGTTTACCTTTTTTCATGGATGTTGCTGGCCTCATGTGACTCTGAGTGGATTTGTCTGACTTCCAACTCAGACTTCCAAGGGAACCGCCTGCCTCATTAGGCCACCTTTAATTTGGGGGTTTTTGTTTATTATGTGGAGTGGCTGAGAATAGAACTGGGGTCTGCCATCATTGAAGGTAGGGGTGGGGTGTGGAGGCAGAAGGATACAAGGAGGAGCTCTCAGTCCACTTGGCTGAAGTTGTTTTGCTGCACAAGACCTGGGAATGACTGAGGGGCTGTGTGCAGCTCAGTGCTGTTGCCTGGATGGATGTCAGGATTGTCCCTGGGCCCAGGGCACCCTGAGGAGAGAGTGGTTGGTAGGACAGTCCCAGTGTGTCTTGGCGCAGTCTGAGCTTGGTCCCTTGTATCCAGGGACATCTCACATATTCCAGTTCTGTTGTGGGGAAACTTTTCCCTGGGACTGCCAGGAGCCATGTGCCTGAAGTGCAGAACATGGAAGGCGGTGTCACTGATGGTAAGACCTGCTGGAGCCACATAGGGGACATAGTACCCACATAGAAACACTACATCTGAATCGTCGGGGTGGGGGAGACTGCAGCAACTCCTAGGGGAAAGCAGGAGTGCTTTGGGACTGTCTCGCAGTGTGTAGTTGAGAGACAGACGTGTGGGTCACACGTGTTAAACTCACTTTGAACTGGGCGTTCACACATGTTCAGTAGCTGCTCTGTGAGATGACGGTGCACAGAAATGCTCCTCAGCACCTGCAGACCTGTGTCCCACAGCCACTCTCATGGGCAGAGCAAATAATCAAAAGCAGCCTAGTCCAGGGTGGAGAAGTTCACTGGGTTGCCCTGGGCAGGGCTTCACATTTGGTAGGGTAAAGCTGTGGGCAGGAAATTACTTGCTGCGATGCAAAGAAATTTGCACGATAGCTGCTTGTAGGGGATGCTTTTGGACTTGCTGGGAAGCTGGAGTGGGCTGGGCTCCCGGGGAATGCTGGGCAGCTGCCTGTGGGGCAGTTGAACTTTTTGGGAAGCCAGCTAAGACAGCTGCAGAACTCAGGCAGGATGCTCCCTGTTGTGTGCTGCTGAAACCTGCTGGAGGTAAGCTCCGCTGGCGTCCCACACACCTGCGAGTGTCAGGGGAGCTGGAAGGAAGGAAAGCACAGTGGAACTAGGAAGAGAAACCCCTTCCTCTCCCAGTGTCCCTTTAGAGCTGCCACCGACAGGGTCAGCCCTGTGCCAGCCGGCAAGGAAGGTGTGCTCCCGGGTCCCGGCAGACCACTGGGGGATGGATGTGCAGGCTGCAGGAGGAGGTGTGTCATGTGCTTGAAGCCGTGTTGCTTCTTCCTCGGGGTACCCAGCCTCCCTTTCAAGCATCTTGGCCTGTGGATGGACTTAGGTCTGGGAACTGGGAGAGAAGCTGTCGCTATCCACAGTTGTGATTCAAGTCAGGTTTTTGGCTCCCAGACCTAAGATTTTCTTTTTTCCTTCAGTCAGTCCTCTTGTATTCCTAGGGATACCATGTTCAATTAGCCACTGCCAGAGAGCCCTGCGGACCAAGGTGTTTTGATTGCCAGTGTGTGTCTGCTACCTCCCTTGGCAGATGCAGCCCCTGGCCTTTGATGGTCAAGCCCTGGCATTTGGCCTCTGCTCCTCTGGAACCCTATTGTCACCATTGAAATCAGAGAGACCAGCTCAGTGGCAGCATTTCCACCGTCGCACCTGCCTGCCAAGGAGAGCATTTGCAAAGCTTCTTAGGGATGCAGGTGCTTCCCTTACTTACTTATCAGTGCCCGAGGGAAAGCAGGAGTGTTTTGGGACTGTCTCGCAGTGTGTAGTTGAGAGACAGACGTGTGGGTCACACGTGTTAAACTCAGTCCAACATTCCCATCTCCCTACGCCTCTGGAATCCCTCTTCCATGCTGGGAAAACTCTAGCATCTCAACCTTGCTAAGCGTAGGTCATTTCTGAGTCCAGGTTTCAGTCAAACAATCAAATAAGCTGTTAGAGTCGTGTGGCTTGTTCCTGAGGCGTGCCTCATTGATGGATCCACGTACTGGTACCTGGAGTGGTGTGAACCTTCTGCTTCAAGGCAAGAGTCCACAATTGGTGTTGATGTCAGGTAACAGGATTGCTTTTCTTTTCTTTTTTTTTTTTTGAGACAGGGTCTCACTCTGTTGCCCAGGTTAGAGTGCAGTGGTGTGATCTCAGCTCACTACTGCCTCTGCCTCCTGGATTCAAGTGATACTCAGCCTCCCGAGTAGCTGGGATTACACACGCTTGCCACCACGCCTGGCTAATTTTTGTATTTTTAATAGAGATGGGGTTTCACCATGTTGGCCAGGCTGGTTTCAAACTCCTGGCCTCAAGTGATCTTCCTGCCTTAGCCTCCCAAAGTGCTGGGATTACAGCGATGAGGCACCGTGCCTGGCAGGATTTCTTACAAGGGCTCTTTCCAACCCACTGCCTTTTGTTGGAGAAATTGATGTTATTGGCATATTTTAAAAATCACATCCAAATGTGGCTGCAAAGCATGAAGAAAATATTTTCTGGAGTGAAATGCTACAAAGAGTGGACAAGGAATCCATCTGCTACCATCCCTCCCATCCACTCTGTCCCAGTCTCCCAGGCCACGAGGGCGGCCATTGTGGTGTCTGATGACACCGTCAGTCATCCTCAGGGACAGCTCCAAAGGTTTAGCATCCACATTTGCTCCAAATATTCAGAACATCTCACAGATGGGTGTCATTTCTGAAAACCTATAATTGTAGGCTAAAATTTTCTGATTTAGTTTAAAAATGGAATAAAAAAAGCGCCCCCTTAAGTTTCATGCTCTGGTTGCTGCCTTCACCTGACCCTAGTCCTGGCTCTGAACCCTGAGGTCTGTGGTTTGGGGCAGTCTCTTGAGCTGGACTGTTTGGCTTGAGTTCTGGCCTAACCACCCATGATCTGAGCTGCAGGATCCTGGCCCCTGGGCTATTGTTTTTTCATCTTCAATGTGGGGAGCATAACAGTGCCTGCCTGGTAGGGTTGTTGAGACAGCTGGATGGACCAGCAGGCAAGCGCCTTCCGATGCCTGTCTCTTGAGAGATGGATGGACCAGCAGGCAGGCGCCTTCCAATGCCTGTCTCTTGAGAGGTGGATGGACCAGCAGGCAGGCGCCTTCCGATGCTTGTCCCTTGAGAGATGCTCAGCAAGTGCCGGCTATCGTGGCTCCTCCTCTCTCCCCTCTCCCCGCCACACCTGAACGAGGGTGGTGCTATGGTATTCTAGTTAGAGCAGAAGGCTTTGGAGCCAGCAGGGCTAAGATTATGGCGCTAATGTGCCCTAGCTGCGGGGCCTTGGGAGCATTGTATAACTGACTGAGCCTCTGTTTCCTCTTCCATAAAGTGGGGCTGCCAATGTAACGTCCTTTGTGAGATATTGTGGGGGATACATGATGCAATGCAGGTCAGATGTGGAGTGTCATGCCTGGCCCACGCTGCACTGCATCCACGATACCAGTGTTGATAAATGACATCCCGACTCTGCCAGTCACGGCTGACACTGCCATCTGCGGTATGACACACCCTGGCATCAGAGGTGGTAAAACGTGGACCCTGTGTCTCTTGGCATTGCAGAAATGCAGGATTTCTATTATGCAGTTGCCTCTTCACACAGTGCATGGCCTGGACAGTCCCAGCAGGCTTTTCCTGTGTGACTCACTTTCATGCAGCGTTTAAAAAAATTAGGAGAGAAGCATCCTGTGACCTCGAGGTACTCCAGCTTCTGTTGGTGGAGGCTGGGGATGTGATGGGCCTAACGGAACCAAGGCCTCAGGTATTTAAGCTGTTCTTTGATTGTTTCCTACAGGAAAGAAAACTTTATACACAAGGTGGGTTGCCTGAAGATTAGATTATCAGTTGGAAACCTGAGTTCCAATGTATTCCTGCTGTTTGATCTCTGAATACTGTGCTTTTGACAGGGGTCTCCTGGGCCCCATATTTGGATGTTCAGTTTCAGGTTCCTCTTCATTCACCTCTGCATGTGGAGGTGGCAGGAATGCAGTGATTGTCACCCTCCTTCTTCCAGTGTTTTCAGTCTCTGCTCTCCAGGGACCGGTTTTCTGCATATCACATCTCCTGGTTCCATCACACCCACCTGAAAGCACAGTCACCCTGGAGAGGAATGGAAGGCAGAGTCAGCCTCTACCTGTCTTACATGTGCTAGGGAAGAATGAACTCATGGCCCTCCTGAGACTTCATCCTGAGGATTGGTGAATGTCAGAATGGCAGCAACAGCAAGGGCTGCCTCTGGCTTTACCTTCAGGCCCTGAGCAGCCGGTGGAGTCCCGCTCAGTCTTGGCTTTCACTGTGGGCGCTGAGGCTCGGGGAGGTGAGGAGACACAGCTGGCTGTGGCAGATCCCCTCCTGGTGGTGGCGGGACCAAGCCCAGGGCCTCTCCCATGCTGTGCCCTGTCCTTGGGCGCCTCAACTTCCCCATGCCTTTTGAGCAGAACAGGAGCCTGTTCGTTAAGAAATTAAATTAGAGCGGATTCAAAGAGTAACGATGCTTCCTACAGAAGCCGGCACCCTGGGTTTGGAATGAGGCGGCCCGTTCATTTGCTGTGTGTCCTTGCCCCCTCTCAGAGCCTTCCTATAGCAGGCGCTTTATCAATGCTGGTCAGTGAAGGAATGAGTGAATAATGCTTTTCAACAGAAATGAATTCATTTTGTAGACTAAAATAGCCTCAGGGGAGCCCACAGCAGAGACCCTGCATGCTGTGCACCCTGAGGTGCCTGTGGCTCCCCGAGGCTGCTTTTGCTCCAGGTCTTAGATCTGGGAGCCTGGCCATCCAGCATCCCTGGGAAGGGGTTTTTGGAAAACGTGTGTTTATGGATTTGAAATCCCAAATGGGATATCCACACTGCTTGAGAAGGTGCAGTCGGGCCCTGAGCCAAGCTGTGATGAGCCCTGGGCTCCAGGGTGGCTCTAGAGGACCGAGGGGCCCGGGCAGGAGAGGCCGTGCTGTGTTGAGAGCTTGCATTTCATGGCTTGTAAAACCCAATCGGAATTCCAGGTTTGCCAGATAAAAACCACATTTGACGTCCCAGTAACCAAGTAAAATCAGGATGGAGGACTTGGGGAGAGACCCAAGAAGCTTCCTGAAAAGGGTTGCCAATTGGTGGCCCTCACCTTCCCGACCCATTGCTGTGGCCACTTGGAGAGGTCCCAGCCTTGTGCCCCCTCTCCTGGCCCCAGCTGTAGGGAGCTGTTCACTTCCCCTGACTACGTGGCCTGTTTGTTGCACAGCTGTGCAGGGTCCTTCCTCTCTCTTAGATGCCCCATCCCCAGGAAGCCTTCCCTTCCCTCCCAGCTGAGTGGTAACCCCACCCTAGTCTCTCAACTCGAGGCCTGTAATTTAGACATGCCCAGCATCAAGGATTTGTGGGAAGGGTCTGAGTACAGGTTTGTCATCTTCATGCCTGGAGGGGCCAGTACAGGTGATCAGTGAACATGTATAGGTCAACAGCCAGGGTAGGGAGGTGTGCTGGGGTGGGGGTGGTGAGTCCTTCTTATGCAGAGACCCGTAGCTGATCTCTGCCTGAGTAGCTCTAAGCCTTCTACTTCTTAAGGCCACTAGGATGAGATAAGTTTTACCCTCGGAGTTAAAACTTTAAAGAAGCCTCACAATATCCTAATTCGTGTGTCTTAGTCCATTCCTGCTGCTATAACACAATCCCTGAGACTGGGTAATCAAAATAATAGAAATCTATTTTTAAGATGAAGGCACTGGCAGGTTCAGTGTCTGGTAAGGGCCTGCTCTCTGCTTCTATGATGGCACCTCATTTCTGTGTCCTCACATGGCAAAAGGGGAGGAAGGGCAAAGAGCTTAACTAGTTCCCTGGAGCTGCCCACCGCTTTTATTTTTCTGGAGACAGAGTCTCGCTCTGTCACCCAGGCTGGAGTGCAGTGATGCAGTCAGAGCTCACTGCACCGTTGACTTCTCAGGCTGAAGCGATCCCCACGCCCCGCCCCCCCCCCGGAGCTGGGACTACAGACATGTACCACCACACAAGGATAATTAAAATTTTGTGTGTGTGTGGATATGGGGCCTCACTATGTTGCCCAGCTGGTCTCAAACTCCTGGGCTCAAGCAATCCTCCTGCCTTAGCCTCCCAGCCCCCTGGTTGGGATTACTGGCGTGAGCCACTGTGCCCAGCCCGGGAGCCCTTTTCTAAGGGAACTAATCCATTCCTGAGGGAGGAGACCTCATGACTGAATCACCTTCTAAAGACCCCACCTCTTAATACCATCTCTTTGGGTCTTAGGTTCCAATATATGAATTTTCGGTGGGGAGGCACATACATTCAAACCATAGGGTCATGGAAATGGGGCATTTCTGAAGATGGACTTTTATTTATTGTCCAACACTGATGATAGTAGGATGGGCGGTCCCTTGGCAGATTTTGTTAGGAGAGGAGGCGGTTCTGGAAGAGTTGTTCTGTCTAATCAGGAAGAGCTTCTGTTCTATAGATGCTGGTGATTTAAATCCTATAGGATATCCCGTAAGATTAAAGGATGCCCACTTAAATTTGACTTTCAAATAAACGATACGTTTTATTATACATATGTTCCATGCAATATTTAAATTCAACTGGGCCTCCTGTATTTTTAATTTGCTAAATCTGGAAACTCTATTTGGAATAAACTCAGGAATAAAATTCAAGTTTTTATGAGTATGTAATGTTCTCTTTGGGAAATTTGACTCATAAATAAGGATGATGATTTTTGAAAAGCAAACAAAGTAATTAGGAAGACATTTTTTTTTCTTTACAAAACCTAAATAAACCCCTTCTAAATAAACTTTTTCAAATAATCTAAAAAGAATTAGTGATTTCCGAAGTGCTCATTATCCACTCATCCGTTGATAGTAACCATTGCAGTGGCCTAAAAAAGCATATATATTTTGTAAAATATTTTCCTAAAGCCTAATTTCTTGTATCTACCCATTTTTTTTTTTAACTCTTCTTATTGTTCTCTTTTCCTTTAGATGTTTCAAGATTGATTCTTCTTTTATCATTTCCTTTCCATTTCAAGAGCTTCCTTAAGCATTATTTTAGAATAGGTCTTCTGGTGCCAAATTTTCTTAGTTTTTCTGCATGCAAGAAGGTCTTGATCACCCCTTTCATTTCTGAAGGATATCTTCATTGACAATTCTTTTCTTTCAGCATTTGAAAAATTTTGTGCCATTTCCTTCTGGCTTCCATGGTTTCTCATGAGCCATCTGCTGTGATTTGAATTGCTTCTTTCACAGAGGTAAGATACTGATTATCTCTTAACGCTTTCAAGATTTTTTCATTGTTCTTAGTTCTCGGGAGTTTCATTATGAGGTGTCTTTGATGTGAATGTCTTTGAGGTTATCCTATTTGACATTTGCTCAGCTTCTTGTATCTATAAGTTTGTGTTTTTTTGCCAAATTTAAGAAATTTCAGCCATTATTTATTTGAGAACTTTTTCAGTCCATCCCTTTTTCTCTTCTTTTCCCCAGACTCTGATGACATAAATGTTACATCTTTTGTTATAATTCCACAGGTCCCTGAGGTTCTGTTCGTTCATTTTTCAGTCTATTTTTCCCTCTGTTAGATTGACTGTATTGCTCTCTCTCTCTCAGTTCATGGATTTCTTCCTCTGCCTTCCCCATTCTGTTGTGGAACCTATTCAGTGAGTTTTTGTCTTTGTTTTGGTCATTGTATTCTTTAGTTCTAATATTTCCATTTGTTTCTTTTTCATATTTCTGTTTTTTTTTTTTTGCCAAGACTTTCTCTTTAAAAAAACATTTATTTCAGTGTTTCTAATTCCTTGATGAAGCATTTTTATGATGGCTGCTTTAAAATCTTCAAGATTTTGAATATTATTAACACAGAATAATGATAAACATTTGATGGGTATGTCATTTACTCTAATCTGATTATATGTATTGAAACATCGCTATGTACCCCATGAATATGTGCATTATTTTTTAATTTGTCAATTAAAAAATAAAAGCAAGTAAAGTAATCCTCATCATATAATTCCAGTGTGTGTGTCACCTTGATATTGGTGTCTATTTATTTTTATTATTATTATTTTTTCATTCAAGTTGATACTTTCCTGGTTCTTGGTATGACAAGTGAATTTCAGTTGTATCCTGAACATTTTGGGTGTTCAGGATCCTATTTAAATCTCCTGTCTTTACAAGCTTCCTCTGACACTTTGTCACTTAAGAGGGTGTCAGGAGGAGTGGAAATCCAAATTCCCCTCTGAGCTTCTATTGACACCCAAGAGGATGGAGAAGGATGTCTCATTTCTGCTGGGTGTGGGTGGTGGTAGACATTTAGGCTTTACTATGCTTTTTCTGATGCAAATCCAGTGGGGAGGGGAAGGGCCATCTTTTACTGCCAGGTGGGGATGAAGATTTAACTTACTCACATGGCCCTCTCTGACACTCTGGGGGAGATGGAAGCATTGGTTTTCTTGATCTTAGTTGGGAGAGGTCATCTTAGGGGAAGCCCTACATCCAGGGTTGCCTTGTCAGTGATACTAAAGAAAGGACTTTAGATTTCAAGCATTATCTTTTAGACTCCATAGAGATTGCCTTTTATTTCTTTATCTTACCTAATTGCTTTTGCTAGGACTTCCAGTACTATGTAGAATAGGAGTGGTGAAAATGGGCATCCTTATTGTTCCTGGTCTTAGAGGCAAAGCTTTATCTTTTCTCCATTCAGTATGATGTTAACTGTAGGTTTGTCATATATGGTATTTATTGTTTCAAGGTATATATATCTCCTATACCTAATGTGCAAAGAGTGTTTATCATAAAGGAATTTTGGATTTTCAAATGCTCTGTGTTTATTGAAATGATCATTTTGTTTTCCTTTTTTGTTAATGTGGTATAGCACATGTATTGATTTGCATATGTTGAACCATCCTCATGTTCCTCGGATAAATCCCACTTGATCATAATGATCTTTTAAATGTGCCTTTCAATTTAGTTTGCTACTATTTTGTTGAGAATTTTTACATCTGTGTCCCTCAAAGATATTGGCCTGTTGCTTTCTTTTTTATTGTGTTCTTATATGGTTTTGGAATCAGAGTAATGCTGGCCTCATATAATTAGTTTGCAAGTTTTCCCCCATCTTCAATTTTCTGGAATATTTTGAGTGGAATTGATATTAGTACTTCCTTAAATATTTGGTAGAATTCAGTAGTGGAGTCATCAGGTCCTAGACTTTTAAATTTTTATTTATTTTATTTCTTTTCATGGAAGACTTTTTATTACTGATTCAGTTTTCTTACCTTTTATTGGTCTGTTAAAATTTCCTACTTCTTCATAATTTAATATTGATATCTTATGTCCAGGAATGTATTCATTTATTCTAAGTTTACAGATTTTTTATTTTATACATGTTCGTAACAGTCTCTTATGATCCTTTATATTTCTGTGATATTAGTTGTAACATCTCCTTTTTCATTTCTGATTTTATGTGTTTGTGTCTTTCCTTTTCTTCTTAGTCTAGCTAAAGGTTTGTTGATATGGTTTAGCTTTTCAAAGAAACTAACGTTTTCCTTCTACCAATCTTGGATTTAGTTTGTTCTTATTTTTCTAATTTCTCAATGTTCATGGCAGGTCATTTATTAGAAATCTTTCCTCTTTTTTGATGTAGAGGTTTACCACTATGAACTTCCCTCTTAGAACTGCTTTTGCTTTGTGCCATAGGTTTTGGAATGATGTGTTTCTATTCTCATTTGTTTTAATTATTATTATTTATTTTTATTTTTCACAGACAGGGTCTTACTCAGTTGCCAGGCTGGAGTGCAGTGCACAGTGGTAGCTTACTGTAACCTTAAACTTCTGGGCTCAAGTGATCCTTCTGCCTCAGCCTCCCATTTGCTACCATGCCCAGCTGTTTTTTTTAAATTGCTTATTGAGACAATGTCTCATTATGTTGAGTAGGGTGGTCTCAAACTCCTGGCCTTAGGTGATCCTCCCACTTTGGATCTCAAGGAATTTTAAAATTTCCCTTTTCATTTATTTATTAACCCATTGGTCACTTAGGAGCATGTTGTTGAATTTTCCTGTACTTGTAAGACTTCTGAAATTTTTCTTCTTGTTGGCTACTAGTTTTCCCTGTCATTGACTTCTGTTGTGGCCTGAAAAAATACTTGATATGATCTGTATCTTCTTAAGTTTGTTAAGTTTTGTTTTGTGGCCTAACATATGATCTATCCTGAAGAAAGTTCCATGTGCTGTTGAAAAGAAGGTGTATTGTGTAGATGTTGGATAGATGTTTTATAAATGTCTGTTAGGTCTATTTGGTCTATGGTATAAATTCAATTTTTTGTTGTTGTTTTCTGTCTAGATGATCTGTTCACTGCTGAGAGTAGAACCCTGAAGTCTCCTACTATTTTTGTGTCGTAGGCTATCTCTCCCTTTAGAGCTACTAATCTTTGCTTTATATATTTGGATGCTCTGATGTTGGGTGCATGTATATTTATAGTTGTTATATCCTCCTTATGAATTGCTTCCTTAATAATTTTATAATGACCTTCTTTTTATCTTTTTACAGTTTTTGACTTAAAGTCTATTTTGTCTGATATCAGCATGGCTATTCCTGTTTGTTTTTGGTTTATGTTTGCATGGAAATATGTTTTTCCATTTCTTTCAGTTCGTCTTTAGCAGTGAGGCGAGTCTCTTGTAGGCAGCATATAGATGGGCCTGTTTTAAAAAATCAATTCAACCACTTTATGTCTTTTAGCTGTAGAATTAATCTGTTTACATTCAAAGTTACTATTGGTAGAAAAAGACTTACTCCTGCCATTTTATTGTTCCCTGGTTGTTTTGTAGACTCTTTGTTCTTCTTTCTTTTTGTTTACCTCTGTGGTTTGGTGGTTTTTTGGCGCTAAGGTTTGTTTTCTTTCTCATTTGCGTATCTGCTGTAATTTTTTTCTTTGTGGTTACCATGGGTCTAATATAAAGAGTCTTATAGTGCACTATTTTTTTTTTTTTTTTGAGACAAGGTCTTGCTCTGTTGCCCAGAGGTTGGAGTGCAGTGGCATGATCATGGCTCACTGCAGCCTTGACCTCCCAGAGCTCAAGTGATCCTCCTGCTTCAGGCTTCTGAGTAGATGGGATGATGGGCCCATACCACCATGCCTGGCTTATTTTTTGTAAAGACGGAGTCTCACTTTGTTGCCCAGGCTGTTCTTGAACTCCTGGGCACAAGTGATCCTCCTGCCTCAGCCTCCCGGTGCTGGGATTACAGTCATGAGCCACTGTGCCTGGCAATGTAATATACTATTTTAAACTGCTAACAAATTGAAATATATAAAAATATTATACATAAAAATACTCTAGACTTTCCTCCCCACCTACAATTTGTATTTTAGTTGTCTTAACTTATATCTTTATCTTTTGTAGTTGATGTTTTTGACCTTTTTGATTTTTCGATATCAAACTAGAGGATTGGAAGATTTACATAGCACCATTACAGCACTGAGCTATTCTAAGTATGGTAGATATACCTATACTGGTGAGTTTTATAATTTCATGTATTTTAATGATAGTAATTATTGTCTCTTTGTTTCTAGCTATAGCATTCCCTTAAACAGTCTTTATAAGGCCAGTCAGGTGGTAATGAATTCCCTCAGTTTTTGCTTGTCTGGGAAGATTTTTATTTCTCCTTCATTACTCAAGGACAACTTTTGTAGATACAGTGTTCTTGGCTGACAGTTTTTTTTTTCTTTTAACACTTTGAAATATTATCCCATTCTCTCCTAGCTTGAAAGGTTTCCACTGAGAAATCTGCTGATAGTCTAATGGAAATTTCTGATAGTCTAATGTGAATTGATGTTTCACTCTTGTAGCTTTTAGAATTCTTGCTTTGTCTTTGACTATAATGTGCCTCAAAGAGGATAATTTTTAGTTGAGTTTTATCAGGAATCTTTGAGCTTCCCAGATCTGGATATTTATATTTCTCCCAAGACTTGGGAAGTTTCCAGCTATAATTTTGTTAAATAGATTTTCTGTGCTGTTTTTCTCCATTTCTTCTCACTGTTGCATTCCTATAATGTGAATATTTGTTCATTTAATGGTGTCTTATAAGTCTTGAAAGTTTCTTCATTTTTAAAATATTGTTTCTTTTTTTCCCCAAGTAGATTATTTCAAAAGACCTGTCTTCAAGTTCAGAGATTCTTTTTCTGCTTGATCTAGTCTGTTGTTGAAGCTATCAACTATATTTTAAAAATTACATTGATTGAATTTTTGAGTTCCAAGATTTCTTTTGTGTGTGTGTGTTTTTATGATATCTATTTCTCAGTTGACTTTTTTATTCAGATCATGAATTGTTTTCCTGATCTTATTGAATTGTTTGTCTATACTTTCTTGTGTGTCACTGAGTTTCCTTAAGGTCATTCTTTCACATTTCTTTTTAGGCATTTTATAAATATTCTTTTCTTTGTGGTCTGTTATGGTATACTTATTGTGTTTCTTTAGGATATCATGTTTCCTTGCTTTTTTATGTTTTATGTCTCTCATGTCCCTGCATTCATACCTGCACATCTAATTGAATAGTTGCTTTTTTGGATTTTATAAGGCAGCTTTCATAGGAACCCATCCCTGGAGATGGGGGCTAGGGTGTTGGTTGGGAATGGTGCATTGGCTTTGGTTCTAAGAAGTCCCCCCAGTCTGAGAAGATCCTGGTGGGGAAGACAGTGTGGCAGAGACAGGATACCTCACTCACCTCTCTGTGGTGCTGTCCTGGGCTTCTGTGCCCCACAGGGTTTTCACCACTCCCGTGGTGCTCTCTAGTGATCTCCTCAGTCACTGAGTGGAAATATAGGTATCTGATGTTTTGTTCCCTTTCTAGGGGTGGGAGTGGGGGGAAGTGCCAGAAAACTCTAGCTGGCCATCCAGCTGATGTCTGATACTTGCACCGTCTTCTAACATCATAGAAGTCCAGGGGGAAAGTGTGCTGGTCATTGATGGAGCAACAAAGTGCAAATTGGTGTTTGGAGAGAAGGGAGATTTTCAGGTACTTTGGGAGGGGAGTCTTTGAGTCCTTTCATATAAGTAAGAAAGCTTTTAAAAAAGCTATCAACCAGAAGCATGAGCAGGTCCTGCTCTGATGAAAGACACAATGATGAGAAAAGTGCTGGACACCAGTCTTGTCCCTGGGTGTGAGACGTCTAGACCTGCAGGCTCTACCTGGCCTGACACTGTCAAGTGGGGACTGGCCCAGTGCTGCCTGGGCTCCTGGGATTTGGCTGTGCTGCTGGCCTCAGCTGGCCTGTTTGGGGCATGTGTGGTTATAAACCTCTGTTTAGTCTAGCAGGTACATGGTACCTACAGGAGAGCCAGGAAAGGGATTGCTTCTACAGCCCTAGGGATATTAGGGCCTAAGGGCATCCATCTTCTGATGGAGGAACTCTGAGCAGGAACATTGCAGATTTTTAATCCAGGACAAGAGGAAAATGTCTCACTTTCAACCGCATGGAAATTCGTCAGCGCCTCTGCAAGGTTTCTATCATTCTGGCAGGAGTGGGAACTGGGTAAGGGAGGAGGTTGGGAAGGGGCCCAGCAGATCATTGCCCCATGTATGAAAGTACTCGGAGAATGGCAGCTTCAGCTCCAGCCCCCACTCCATTTAATCCAGACCTTAACCAGGATTCCAGCAAGTTAAAGGCCACTCTCATCCTGAGTTTTATTGTTCAGATGTTGCTCCTTTATTATGTAATTTGGCCTGATGTAGGGCTGAGAAAATGCATTGTCTTATTTCACCCTTGACATTTTTATCGCAGGGAATTTTCAAATCTGTGGGAAAGGCTGTTCAGGCTGTTTCCTTGGGAAGTATTTAAAGGGATACAAGTCAGCTACTGAATACAGAGAGGGGAAAAATTAGGGAGAAGAGAGAAAGAGAAAATACAAGGGGAAAGGAATTAAACAATAAGGAACCCAGTCACAGCATGTTATTTCTCCATTTGTTCTTTGTATCATAAGTTTCGAAGTAAGATGTATTTCCCCAATAGTTTTTTTTCCTCTTTGTTAATCAGAAGTGAATTGGATCATCTGTTCCTTTTCAGTGAGAGGGACCTGTCCCCAGCTCTGTGATCTTGGCCATTTCTCTTTACTTTGCTGGGCCTGTCTCTTTATCTGCAGAGAGAGATCAAGAATGTCTACTGCTTAAGCTTATTTCGAGTTAAGTGGGATTTATTGTCATTCAACATATTGAGTGTCTATATGTACCTGGTACCTGGCCCTGTTCTAGGAGCTGGCTCCTGCTCTCCTGGGGCTTATCAAGGGGCACCCCAAGCAAAGGATGCTGTTTAATGAGGCAAGCATCAAAGTGAGGGTGGGAGGGCTCCTTATGGGAAGCCGCATTTAGCCGAAATCTGATGTCAAGGAGGAGTTTACTAGGAGAGGGGGCAGGTAGGAGAGTGGAGGAAGAGGAGTGGCTTGTACAGAGGCCTGTGGCACAAAGTCATCCAGCACACTCAAGGGGCTGAGAGGAGTCCGGCCAGCGAGGCTGGAGGGAACAGCGCTGGAGAGAGAGGAACAAAAGGAGGCTGCAGAGACCAGAGATAGAGACCATGGAGCATTGCTGGATCAGGTGAAAGCAGGGAAAGTCACATGGGACTTGCATTTTGGAAGGAGCCTTCTGACTGCAGGAACTGGCCTTGAGGTCTGAGGGAAGCTGAGAATCTGGCCATTGCTAGAGTTCGACCTTGATACTGGCAGCTTGGACTGTGGTGGTAGTGGATGGTGGAGGGGAAGGAGTAGAAGGAGGCTGATGTTAGAATTGTTCGGGAAGAAAGATCCTCTGAACTTGGTGACTGACTGGATAATGGGTAGTGAAGAAAAGGATGCTGTCGGGACGAGGCCTAGATTTCTGCCTCATACGCTGGATAGTCTTGTTATTTACTGAGATGCAGGTTAACGTGGTAGGCCAGCCTTGGACATGCTGAATCTGATGTACCTTTGAGATACTCATTGAAAAATGTGGAATAGGTTAGTAGGATGTACCATTTTGGAATTCAGAGATGAGATCTGGCCCCATTTTTTCATCTTTCCTGTATTCACACCAACTGCCATAATAGCTTTTCTTTCCTTTTTTTCTTTTTGCAATGGAGTATTGCTCTGTTGCCCAGGCTGGAGTGTGGTGGTGTGATCTCGGCTCACTGCAACCTCTGCCTCCCAGGTTCAAGCAATTCTCCTGTCTCAGCCTCCCAAGTAGCTGGGATTACAGGCATGTACCACCATGCCTGGCTAATTTTTGTATTTTTAGTAGAGATGGGGTTTTACCATGTTGGCCAGGCAGGTCTCGAACTCCTGGCCTCAAGTGATCTGCCTGCTTCAGCCTCCCACAGTGCTGGGATTACAGGCTTGAGTCATCACGCCCAGCCATTATAGATTTTCAGTTATTTCCTTGAGAGGCAGAGTGAACTTTCCCCACCTTTGACTGTAGGATCAACTCTTCCATAAAAAAGCCCCAAAATCTTCCTGACCTCAAATCTCTTTTGCTATGGTCTGAATGTTTGTGTCACTCCAAAATTCATATGTTGGAATCATAACCCATAAGGCGATGGTATTAGGAGGTAGGCTCTTGGGAGGACGTTAGGTCATGAGGGCTCAGTGCCCTTATAAAAGAGGCCCCAGAGCTAGCTCACCTCTTCCACTGTGTGAGGACACAAAGGTACCAGCAGATCTGAGGACACAAAGGTCCATAGACCAGAAAGTGGGCCCTCATCAGACACCAAATCTGCTGGTACCATGATCTTGGACTTCCTAGCCTCCAGACTGTGAGAAATAAATTTCTGTTGTTTTAAAGTTACCCAGTTTATGGCGTTTTGTTATAGAAGCCCAACAGTGTAAAACACCCCTGTAGCTATATTCACCTCATCTCTCCTCCCATGCAGGGTTCAAACGTCTCCAAGTTTGCTGTCCTTGAGATGAAGCTCTTCGAGTACAGTTCCTGCTGTACAGTGCCTCTCCATCTTCAGGCCTGTGAAACCAAAGACACAAATTATCTTCCTGCTGCCTAATATACCACAGTGGGACAGGCATAATATAGCCATTATAGATATTCCTTTTGAAAAAGGGGAAAATGAGAGGTAAAAAGTAGTCGTTGGTCCATAACAATTCTGAAATCCAGCTGGGGAAACGTTAGAAGTTCCTCGATGAGGTCTCGAGGCCTGGAAATGACTCTTCTTAGCACTTCACTCTCCTCTCTGAGCTCTTGGCTCTACCCCCGAGTCATCTTTCCTTTTCTTTTTTTGGTGAAAGATAGTACATGTTTGCAGTGGAGTAGTTTTCATAGCCTTCTTGTTAGTAGATTTTTTTTGGGTCAGACTGCCTCCTTTCATTTAGTTTTATCTCTGTCCTTTTCAGATAAAGCTGGCAAGTGTTTTCACTGAAATAAATCTCTCTAAAACATTGTGGGTCACAGTGAATTTCATTGCAGGTATACCCCATGAAACAGAAGCTTCAGTACCATAGGAAAGGTAATATAAAAAAATAGAAGCTACATTCACAGATGTCTTCTGGATAAGCCCTTAAACTTTGTTTTTTCCTTATTTGGGTTTAGTTTGCTGTTTTTTTCCTATTGTCTTAAAATGGAGACTTTGATAATTGGTTTTAAGCTTTTCTTCATTTCTCTTATGTATATTTAAATTGATAAAAATTTCCCTCTAAGCATGGCTTCAACTTTAATTTCATATGTTTGTATGTTTTAATATGTTATATTTTCATGTTCATTCATTTCAAAATATTTCTAATTTCCATTATTGTTTCTTTTTCGAATCACAGGTTTAGAAGAGTATTTGGAAATTTTAATTTCCCCACAATTATAACTTAATTCCACTGTAGTCAGAAAATAAAGAACATAATCTGTATTCTTTGAAATTGAAAATTCTTTGAAATTGTTGAGATTTCAATATGTTGCTCAAATCTTCTATATGTATACTGATATTTTTCTCTGCTTATTCTACCCATTTTGGAGAGATATTTGTTAAAATATCCCATTTTGATTGTGTATTAATCTATTTTTCTTTTTGTGTGAATATTTGATTGCATATCTTAGACCTATATTATTAGGTGCATATAAATTTGCAATTGCCATGGCTTTCTGGTGGGTTGACCCTTTTATTATTATGAAATATCCCTCTTTATCTCTATTCATGTTTCTTTCTTTTCTTTTCTTTTCTTTTTTTTGACAGAGTCTTGCTCTGTTGCCCAGACTGGACTGCAGTGATGTGATCGGGGCTCACTACAACCTTTGCTTCCTGGGCTCAAGTGATTCTTGTGCCTCAGCCTCCCAAGTAGCTGGGATTACAGGCACCCGCCACCATGCCCAGCTAATTTTTTCATACTTTTAGTAGAGACACAGTTTTACCATGTTGGCCAGGCTGGTCATGATGTTACTTTCTTTTGAGTTTAATTTGATATTTTCTGGCTATCCATTGGTTAGTGATTGCATGGTATATCTTTTCTTTTTTTAATCCTTTTACTTTCACATTCTCTGTAGTCTTGTATTTAAGATCTGTCTCTTATAAGCATCATAGAATTGGACTTTGTATTTTTATCCATCTGTCTTTTAATTGATATATTTAATAAATTTATATTTATTGTAGTTACCTTTTTATTTTTCCTTTGCTCACATGTCAAATATTTCTTGCTCCAAATTTCTCTTAAAATGATTTTCTGTATTTTTATTTGTATTTCTCTTTCTATATTTAATTTTCTATGAACTTATCTTCTAGTTCTTTAATTCTGTCTTCAACTATGTCTAATCTGCTTTGAAAGTCATATATTGGACCTATTGATTTAGTGATTAGTTCTCTCTTTTTTTTATGAGATATAACATACACAGTAATCCTAAGTATTTACCATGATGAATTGTTACACACACACACACGCACACATACACATTGCATATCTGTATCTGTATCTATTGTATCTCCATATCCAAATAATTATCACCTGGTTGAAGATGTTTTTGGTTCCTAGCACCCCAAAGTCTCCATCATGTCTCTTGTGTCTGATATTTCCTTCAAAGATAAGCAATTTTTGACCCCTATCACCATGGATTAGTTTTGTCTGCATTTAGATTTTTCATAAATATATCCCATACCATTAACTCTTTTGTGTCTGACTTGTTAATTCAGCATCGTCTGAGATGTATTCATGCCATTCTATGCAGCAGTTCCATTATGTCAACAGCTTATATGAATATAGCATATTTTATTTATTCTTTCTGTTGTTGATGGACATTTGAATTATTTCCACAATAGTATTCTCTTGTGACTTTTTTCTCTTGGTGCTGTGTCCGGTGTGTCTGGTAACTTTCAGCCGAATGCTGGACACTGTGATCATAAATTGTACAGTCCTGAATGATGTTATCTTCCTCTAGAGAAGGTTTACTTTTGCTTATGACAGGCAGTTAGATTAAGGGTAGGTAGTGAGCTGCCTTGAGATGATTTTAAGTCTTTGTAAGACCAAGTCTATTTGGCCTTACAAATAGACTTGTAAGAACAAATAGAGATCATTGTTATGATGCTCCAACTCCAATTTTGCCACAGCAGAGTGAGAGTGCCCAAAGCTCTGCCTGGCTTTCAGGCACCTGACTCTTGCTTTCTCTCAGCCTCTGGGCTACTGTTTGCAAATCAGCAAGGACTCTGAGGAGGTAAGTGATGCAGAGGGTTGGGCTCACTTTCCTGCATTTCCCTCCCTTGTTGCTTAAGGTTCTGAGCTCTTGGCTGACTTGTTAACCTTGAACTCCATTCTCCTTCCTCAGTCCTGTGGGACTGATGCAACTGCTTAACTTCTCTCACTTAGAGTAGCCAGTTTCTGCTTGGCTTCTAATCCTCTCAACTCCATGCTGTTTAGGAATTTTCAAATATCTGGAGGGTGAAAGCAGTACATAATGTCAGGCTCCCTTGAGGGCAGTTTCCTTCTTCCTGGGACCTTTGCCTTTTATCCAGTGTTTCTTCTTCTTTTGGGCGGGGAGTTTGGTCTGATAAAAGTGATTCTGTCATACCAGAAGCAGATTGATGAAATAATTCCAGGCCACTTGTTTTAGTAGTGGTTTGCATTAGATTATTGTCAATGATTTAAAAATGTGAATATAAGCCTGTGAGGTAGTTAGCAGAGTTGTTGTCCCCAATTTACAGATGGGGACACTGAGGTTCAGATGCGTTAAGTGGTGTGGCGGAGTTTGCATAGCTAATATATGGTGGACTACCTTCTTGACCCTTACCCAACACTGAAATCCCCTTGCACTGTGCCTAATGCCATCTAGTGGGACCCAAACTGTACTCAGGGAACAGGAGACAGCACTAACTGAAGAAGAGGAGCCTGGTGGGTGGTGGTTCAGCCACTGGCTTAAAAGGAAGGCACTCAGTGAACATGAGTGGAATTCTGTGTAAACAAATAACATGTGAATGCAATTATTTTAGCTCGGGGTGACTGGGAAATTCCAGCAGCAAATAAACCTGCTCCACATTCAGCAAACTGGGCCATCACTACCTCCTTCAAGCAGCGGTGCTGAGAAGCGGAGCTGCAGATGCCAGCTTGCCTGCATTGACCAGAGGTTCAGGGGCCATGGAGATGCCCTGTGCTGGTTCATTGTTTCAGGAACACTCTTCAAATGCCAGAGGCAACATAGAGGTGAATTATGGACTTTCCCGGCTGCTGTTGGTCATTTGCAGACCGGTTTCACCAGCAGAATACCATTTGCTCCATTTTTCCTGGGAGAAATGCTAACCGATGGGAGGAAGTTGACTGGGTGGGCAGTTGGCACCTGGTGCAGGTGGATGCCTGGCACCCAGCATAGGTGGACTGCTAGCACCTGGGGTGACTGCCTGATGGAACCCAGGCTCCCTCTGCCATGTCTCACATTTGCTGCATTAGTGCATTTGCTGAATGTGGGACACTCAGGACAGGCGGCACTAGATCCCCTGGTTGCCATTCCTTGCCAGGGGTCCCCTTGGCTCTGGGATTCCTAGAGTCTGCGCATGAGCTCCTGGGAGACCTCTTTTAGCCCCTCAGCATGTGATGCCAAGGCCATGAGGGACGCCCTGAGAGGGACCCTGTGAGAGGGACGAGGGCAGTGTTGTTTCTTAGACACTCTCTCTTCATCGCCCTCATGTCCGAACTCGGGGCCCTGACAGGGAGCCAGGAAGCGCCTTAGTGTTTCCTGCAGTCGCACATTGAGGAGCCACACATCTGTGGCCCCACAGGTGGTTCCAAGAGCTGGTCACACCTCCCACCTCAGCATCCTGGGGTTAAGGTGTGCCATGTTCTGAATTCTTTCCAAGCTCCTCAGGTCTCCTCAGTGCTTTACATCCTTTTAAATAGTAATGTCTGGCCAGGCACGCTGGCTTACGACTGTAATCCCTGCACCTTGGGAGGCCGAAGTGGGCAGATCAATTGAGATCAGGAGTTCGAGACCAGCCTGGCCAACATGGCGAAACCCCATGTCTACTAAAAATACAAAAAATTAGTTGGATGTGGTGGCATGCACCTGTAATACCATTTACTTGGGAGGCTGACGCACGAGAATCACTTGAACCTGGGAGGCAGAGGTTGCAGTGAGCCAAGGTCATGCCACTGCACTCCAGCCTGGGCAATACAGTGAGACTCTCTCTCTCAAAAAAAGTAACGTCTGCCTTAATATGTATTTCCCTAAATTGTCTCTTGTTGAGACTATGCACCAAAGAGTTAAACTAATGTCTAACAGAAATTCTTGAGTTTGCAGAATTGCAGATAAGAAACAACTTGCTGAAACGCGAAAACTCTCTCTGCTTTTAAGATAACAAAACTGGCTGAGATCGCCTGAAAGCAATATGCCAGCTAGGACCGAGCCAGCTTGCTAGCATCCATCACATGTTTCACTCTCAGTCCCCGAGTTTGCTCATGGGACCCGTGAGGAGGCATGAAGAGGTGATGGCGCATACTGGGGGACTCTCCAGACCTCCCCTTTCCTCTACCCATCTCTGATAATCCCAGAATTCAATAAACCAGAAAAGGCTGATTAGAAATCTTTTCTAAGAAAAGTACTGTCTTAAAGTCAGCACAGAGAGACAGAGTTGAGCTAGACTCTTCTCTCCTTGTTAGTTGACTTGGAATCAAAAGCTTTTCTTTTCTCAAAACCCAATGTCATAGTATTGGCTTCTAGCGCATTGGGCAGTGCTGTAGTTTGGATGTTGTACCCTGTGATCTCATGCTGAATTGTCATCCTCAGCGTTGGAGGTGGGGCGTGGCGGGAGGTGATTGGATCACGGGGCGGATTTTCCATGAATGGCTCAGCACCAACTCCTCGGTGCTGTTGTTGAGATAGCGAGCGAGTTCTTGTGAGATCTGGCTGTTTAAAAGGCGTGGCATCTTCTTCCTCTATCTTGTTCCCACTCTCACCGTGCCACATGCCTGCTCCCACTTCATCTTCCACTGTGAGTAGAAGCTTCCCGAGGCCTCTGCAGAATCCAAGCAGACGCTGGTGCCATCTTGTGCAGCCTGCAGAACTGTGAGCCAATTAAACCTCTTTTCTTTATAAACTACCCAGCCGCAGGTATTCTTTTATAGCAAGCTTGGCCAACCTGCTGCACATGGGCCACATGTGGCCCAGGGTGGCTTTGAATGCGGCCCAACACAAATTTTGTAAACTTTCTTAAAACATTATGAGATTTTATTTTTTAAAGCTCGATTGCATGGTTCTCAAGCACGAACTTCGTAGATGACAGTGAAACGGAATGGAATAATCAGAGCATGTCACGTCCATAAATATTGGAGTGTTATCCGTAATTCACATTATAATTGCAAACACTGTGGTCAGAAGAAACAAACAAAAAACAACATTAAAGTTAACTAACAAAGAACAAGAGGACTCTGTTGCAATGTCGTGTAAAACGAATTGTGCCGAGGAACTCAGGTGTGTGTTCTGTACTAGGCATAGGCCGCCCTGTACTGTATGCTCTCACTATTTGTACACAAGTGTGGCTTCAGTTTTACCGCGATGCGCAGCTTCCAGTATGTTATCTTCCAAGTGCAGACAGTTGAATTGACGTAATCAGGCATTACAAGTGCTTCTGGTGACTTCGGCAATGATTTTTTAATAATATTTCAGCCTACCTTTGTAAATGACAGGTGTTTAATATTATTTAGAAGACCTGTAAATATTAGTATTCTTTTTTTTTCTTTTTTTGAGACGGAGTCTTGCTCTATCTCCAGGCTAGAGTGCAGTGGTGCAATCTTGGCTCACTGTCACCTCTGACTCCCTAGCTCAAGTGATTCTCCTGTCTCAGCCTCCCGACTAGCTGGGATTACAGGCATGTGCCACCACGCCCAGCTAATTTTTGTGTTTTTAGTAGAGACAGGGTTTCACCATGTTGGTCAGGGTGGTCTCCATCTCCTGACCTCATGATCTGCCCACCTCGGCCTCCCAAAGTGCTGATATTACAGGCATGAGCCACCGGGCCAAACCCTGTAAGTATTAGTATTCTTATTTGGTTATGAAACTTTGCTTTCTATTTTCCTATTACTTTTCATAATAAAAGTAAATACATTTGCTTATCTATTATTATTTTTTTAAATTCCAGCATGGCTTGTACAATGTCTCAAAAGAGAAAAAAAAACCCAAATAAAAAATACAGATGAGGGGAGATTGTTCAATGAAAAGCGGACAGATGACAACTTTTTTTGTCAAGGAAATAGTAAGGCACTCTGCTTAGTACCAGTTTTCAAAGACCATAATTTGAAAAGGCCATTAATTATATAGAAAGCCATGCTGCCAGATATGGTGTGTTTGCAGGAATGTGGCATAAGGATGGAATAGCAGAACTGGAAAAATGTCTGTCTTCTCAAAACAAAAAATTTTTAAAGTTACAACTCAAACGGACCCTACTGTAAAACCGAGTTATGTGGTAGCAAATTTAATAGTAAAAAATAAAAACTATTTACGGATGCTGAGTTTATTAAGCAGTGTATGGGAGGCATGGCATGTATAATTTACCCTGTTAAAAAAGAAGATATTTCTAAAATCAGGTGGTCTCGCCAGACTGTAGCCAGGTGAATCAAAGAAATTGGAAAATCTGTCAAAAGAGGTTTGGAGTGTGAAGCTGCCGATTTTAAATGTTGTGCCTTGGTGATGGATGAAAGCACTAATACTACAGATGCAGCACAACTTGCCATTTTTATTGGAGGTATTGATGGCGACTATAATGTCGCTGAAGAAATGGCTTTCTCAGTGCCATTAAAAGACACAACTAAATCAAGAAATTTATATGAAGCAGTAAAAGACGCATTAAAGCAATTTTCTTTGTCCGTTGTGAACATATCTGGTGTAGTTACCGTGGGCACCCCAGTGATGGTACGTAAAAGAGAGGGAATTGTAAAATTAATAGAAGACCATGCAGTTGCCACCGGAAACTCATGTTTGATGACGTATCGTTGCATAGTGCATCAAGAAAATTTATGCACAAAAGGTTTAAAAATGGATAACGTCATGCAAATTGTCATCAAGGCCATGGATTTCATAGGGGCCAAGGGACTGAATCATCACCCATTCTAGGAATTCCTTAAAAGATT
Organism: Cheracebus regulus; assembly: GCA_963574635.1. Classification (NCBI taxonomy): domain Eukaryota; kingdom Metazoa; phylum Chordata; class Mammalia; order Primates; family Pitheciidae; genus Cheracebus; species Cheracebus regulus. Next base: position 21,478 of record CAUYQU010027574.1, on the reverse strand, counting down.
GAATGCTGACTATGGCAACATCACTGACTTTTCAGAAGTAAGATGGCTAACTCAAGGCAAAATGTTGAAAAGATTTTATGATTTGCGACATGAAATCAAGTTCTTTAGAGTATCAAAAACAAAATTTGTGCCAGAACTTGGCTATGAAAACTGGCTTACAGATTTAGCATTTTTAGTGGATTTGTCTGCTCATTTAAATGAGTTAAATATGAATCTTCAAGGTGAAAACCAACTTATCAATACAGTGTTTCAAACCATAGCATTGTTGCAATGAAACCGAAATTATGGCAAGCTCAAATTAAGACAAACAGTTGTGCACATTTCAACACTTCGGCTAAACACGATGTCTTGTCAACAGCAAAAAATATTCCACCTTGCTTTTTGATTTGATACAGGAATTTGAAAACAGGTTTTAAGATTTCTGGAAAAATAATATTTTGGTATATTTGCAACTCCATTTTCAGCAGACGTTAATAAGTTACCTGTCAATTTTCAAATGGAATGCATAGAGCTGCAATGTGACATTCCACTTAAAGAAAAATTATATGTTGCTTCTTTACTGGACTTTTATAAGACCTATCTTCCCAGAGACAAATATCCCTCACTTCGCAGTCATGCCTTATTCATGTCATCACTCTTTGGCAGCACCACAGTGGTGTTGTGGTGTATGCTGTGTGCAGTGTGTGTGCATTTGTGAGCAACTATTTTCAAGAATGAATCACACCAAGAGTGAAAATTAGAACCGAAACATCTGATGAGCACCTTGAGAACTCGCTGAGAATTGCGAGTTATGTGGTAGCAAATGTGCCATTGAAACGAACGCATTTAACAGATATTGACGCGTTAGTTTCTCAAAAACAAGTCAAATACCCCACTAGTTTTATGTTGTTGTCCTCTTTTCTTTTACTTTTATAATACAAAATATCAAAAAATTAATGTTGTCCTATTGCTTAGATATGCACATTTTCTGTATGAAGTGATTGCGAAGTTGTGACTTGCTTGACGATTTTAAAAGAGCCTCTGAATGGGGCAGCGCATCGTGAAGGTGCGTATGTGAGGACTGTTTGGCTTATCTGTGGTGGCGGATATCATGAAAATTGTGCAGGGACTTTTTCTTTTTTTAATGCTCATCAGCTATTGCTAGTGTTTGTGTATTTTATGTGTCATCCAAGACAATTCTTCTTCCAGTGTGGCCCAGGAAAGCCAAAAGATTGGATACCCCTGCTTTCTAGTGACGCAAGAACAGACTGACATAGGCAGTGAGCCCCTTTTGCTGGGTAACATTGTTATGGACTGAATTGTGCTCCCCCAAATTCATATATTGAGTTTCTAACCCTCCATCTTACTGTATTGGAGATGGGGCCTGTAAGGAGGTTATAAGGTTAAATAAGTTCATAAAGGCGGGGCCCTGATCTGACAGGATTTGTGCCTTTCTAAGAAGAGGAGGAGACAGGGGAGGTCTTTCTCTCTGTGTGCCTCTCCATTTGCTCACAGGGGAAAGGCCGTGGGAGGATGTGTCAGCAAGGCAGCTGCATAGAAGCTGGAAGAGGTTGTCATCGGAACCAGCCTGATGGCACCTGGGGCTGGGACTTCCTGCTCTCAGAACTGTGAGAAAATACACTTCTGTGTGTCAGCCTCCCAGGCTGGGGACTCAGTCATGGCAGGCTGACTGAGGACCCACTGAATCCCGAAAGCTCCGGAGTAAGACAGTGACGGGGCGGATGTTCCTCCTGGATGTCCTTAGCCAGTGTGGCTCCTGTCACAGCCTCGCACCGGTCAGCCTCCAGATGTTTCTGGGAGAATATGGACCCGGGAGAGTATGGACCCCCACTGCACTGATGCCCCCTTGGCGGGACTTGCCTGCCGATACATTGCCTGCAGCATTTTGTAGGAGGATTTGAAATAGGGAATTCCTGTGTCCCAGGGTCGACCTCCATCTGAAGGTGAGGTGGGTGCAGGTGTGACTCCCCTTCCAGCAGCTGATCCAGCCGTGGGAACTGTAGATGCTGGAGCCCCAGAAGGTCCTCTGATTCAAAGGGGTGTGAATAAATGAAAGAGTGAGTGAATGATGGGTGGATGGGGAAGGAATCATCTTTTCTTCATGACTTTGACCGCGATGCTTGGGGTACTCACAGACTTGAACTTAAGCCCCTTCACTGCATTTTCACAGCCTGGAGGAAGTTGCTTGCTTTGAAGGTAGTTCTCTAAATGTCTCAATCCCCTCCGTGTGCACAGGGAGATTTTAAAAACATATCGTCTTGTGGGACCAAAAATGAAATGGCTGTGATGTGCTTAGGTGCTTAGAGCTGTTCTGTCTGCAGGAGGCTGGCTGGGCTCCCTGCACTCCCGGGAAATAGGAACGACCAGCTCCGGGATTCCTGAGCCCTCTTTCTTTTGGGGAAGATGTTTCTCCATCTTCTGCCTCCTCCTCTCTCTGCAGTGACCTGCTCTGTTCGTGGTTGGATGGGCATCTCTGTGCCAAGCCTTGCTCTAGACACTGTGGATGTGGCAGCCTTAACAGGCTGCCGGAGACCCTGAGGTGGAAAATGCGCCCCAACCCTGTGTCTGACGTCTGGGATGTAATGACACTCTTCTGCAGGAGGATGAGAGCCCCTTAGCCTGCCAGGCTACCCCAAGCTTACACTGGGACCTGATGCATCTTTGGTGTGTTAAGAGAGAGAGGAAGCCTCAACCCTCAGGAGTTCTTCAGGGGCTCTGTGAGAGCACCCCAGCTGCTCCAGGGCCTCCCCAAGGAATCTGCATGGTGAAGACAGAACTCAGAGGCACCTCGGGACACCACAGTAAGCCTGCCAGAGCGGAGACGGTCCTGGTCTGCCTGGGCTTGCAGACCTCCACGTGGCGCTAAAGTCCTCCCTGACACCCACCTTCCCTGTGCACTGGGCGTGGCAGGGGCACGTCAATGCTTCGAGCTCTGGTCCATTGCAGATCTGCCCAGCAGAAGCTCCTTGGCCGCATTCTGGGATATTCATTTGTACCTCTTGGAAGTTGGCATTTTATGGTGCATGTGTGTGTACTGTTTGATAAAGAAAACAAAAGTATATTTAAAGAAATGAACATGGCTGGACACAAACAATTGCTTAAATGCTTCTAGAGCAGTAGCTCTCAAGCCCTCCATTTCCCTCTGCAGCCTCAGGTTCCCCTGCAGGCCCAGGATTCTGAGCAGGGTGAGACTTTGCTGATGGAGGGGGCAGGAAGGGATCACCTGGCCCATTAGAGGAGGCCAGTCCTCCAATGAGTGGCTGAATGGGCAGCAAATGTGACCTCTCAGCAGGTGACAGTGGGGGCAGGCAGAGGAAGTGCTTCTACAATGACACAGCTCAGCTACTCTGGGACCTCATAAACCTGCTCTGGGTACAGGGGTCTCCAAGACCATCCTCATGCTCAGTGATTTACCAGAAAGACTCACAGGACTTTGGAAAAGCTGGATGCTCACGGTTATTTTTTATTACAATGAAAAGATACAGCAAGGGGAAAGGTGCATGGGGTGAAGTCCAAGAGAAACCAGGCTCAAGCTTTCAGGTGTCCTCTCCCAGCACAGGGGGTCATACAGACGGATCCCTGTTCCATGCCGTATTTCCTCCCACTCTCATCCCCCGTCTCCAAAATCCTGTCTTCAGACCTGTTATCAAACCCAGGAAAGCTTCAAGATTTAGCATCCTCTCTCAGCTCGCCTCTTAAAAATTCAGATTACTTTTGTCCCCATGGCCCTTATTTTTAAAAATTTTATTTTGGAGACAGGGTCTTGCTCTGTCATCCAGGCTGGAATGTAGTGGCACAATCATGGTTCACTGCAACCTAGAACTCCTGAGCTCAAGACATCTTCCTGCCTCAGCCTCTTGAGCAGCTGGGACTATGGCATGCACCACCACACCTAGCTAATTAAAAAAAATTTTTTTTTTTGTAGAGACAGAGTTTTGCTATGTTGCCCAGGCTCATCCTGAATTCCTAGGCTCAAGCAATTCTCCTGTCTTGGCTTCCCAGAGTGCTGGGATTACAGGCATAAGTCACTGTGCCTGACCTGTTTTAAAAGAGAATTTGCTGTCTGAACACCGGAGTCTTTGAAACTGATCCCGCCTTACCCCATCCCCATAGGGGAAGAGTGGGAATTCAGAAATCACCTGTCTGATGCATGGTAGCCATCTTGTTTTGTACACAAGCCAGCTGGAGGCTGGGGACCACTGACTGGGCTCACCCAAGATTCTGTACCCTTTCCCTTCCCCTCCAGTTACTCACTTCCCAAGAGCCCTTTCCATACAATTCCTCTGAATCCCTTTAGGACATCCATAGCTCACATGTCCTCCTTCCTACTCATGACTATGGGGCACCGACTCTTGCTTATTCTCACATTCTTGTTCTTCATTTGGACTATGATTCTCCCTCCCACCACAGCAGTACCTGCACAGGGAGCTCTCAGACTGACCATACCCTGAGCCCGTACCTTGGTCTCAGCTTTGGGGCCCATGAATCCATGATTCAGGATAGCCTCAGTGAGGCCATTGAGGAGCTGATAGTAGTGACTGGCTAATACAAGGCTTAGGCAGGCGGAGATGACTCTTTTTTTTTTTTTTTTTTTGAGATGGAGTCTTGCTCTGTCACCAGGCTGGAGTGCCGTGGGGCGATCCCAACTCACTGCAACCTCCGCCTCCTGGATTCAAGTGATTCTTCCACCTCAGCCTCCCAAGTAGCTTGGACCACAGGTGTGTGCCTCCACGCCCGGCTAATTTTTTTGTATGTTTAGTAGAGACAGGGTTTCACCATGTTGGCCAGGATGGTCTCGATATCTTGACCTCATGATCTGCCCACCTTGGCCTCCCAAGACTCTTTTACATGGTTCCCCAGTCATTCCCCAGACAGACTCAACCTCTTAGATTCAGGGGACAATTTCAGATTGCCCTAGGTTCTTGTTTCCAAGGTAATGTTCAACAAGAGGCATATGGCTTCCCCCTATCCACCCCTGATTTGAAGAGGTGGTAGAAAGCCCTCTGCCAGAAAAGGGAGTCCACCCAGTAATGCGCGCTCTGCCTTCTCTGGTGAATAGGGGCCTAATGAGTCCCTACGGTGGAGATTTTGACCCTTAGTAGTGTGTGAGTGGGACCACTGTTGTCCTGGCACTGGATGCCAAGTTCAGTCACGGTTGAACAGCTTTCTCTCTGCTAAACTGAATGAAGGGTAGAAACCCTACTTCTCTGTATTTTCCTTTACCACATTCAATTTTCAATAGAATTGCTTTAAAATGTTTCCTTCAAATCTATTTAGAACCATATTATGCAGTGTTATAATGTCATTTCAACCATAAAACATAATTTAGAAAACTCAAGAGGAGAAGGAAAGCCTGTTGTGTTTATTCATATGTTTATATCTTGTGTGTGTTTTTATTCCTTCCTCACGTTCTCAGTTTCTGTCTTTTATTATTTTCTTTCTGATTGGAGCATTTTCTTTAGCCATTCTTCTAGGTAGGTCTGCTGATGCCATATTCTCCTTATTTCCATTTTTTCTTCCTTCCTGAAGGATAGTTTCCCTGACTATAGGATTCTGGGCAGTTTTTTACCCCCAGCTCTTGAAAAATATTGTACTATTTCCTTCTGGCCTCCTTGATTTCTTATGAAAAATTGGTTACTATTTTAATTGTCTTTTTTTTCCTATAGTAAGATGTTATTTTTATTTATTTTACGTTAGGTTCTGGGGTGCATGTGCAGGTCATGCAGGGTTGTTGCATAGGTGCATACTATATCTGGCATTTCTCCCCATGTTATCCCTCCCCACCCTTTCCACCCCTCACTGTCCCTCCCCTACCCCCGGTCACTGCCTCCAGTGTGTGATGCTTCTCTCCCTGAGTCCATGTGTTCTTATTGTTCAACACCCGCCTATGAGTGAGAACATGCAGTGTTTGGTTTTCTGTTCTTGTGTCAGTTTGCTGAGAATGATGGTTTCCAGATTCATCCAAGTCCTTAGGAAGGACACGAACTCATGTTTTTTTATGGCTGTGTAGTATCCCATGGTGTATATGTGCCACATTTTCTTTGTCCAGTCTATCATCGATGGGCATTTGGGTTGGTTCCAGGTCTTTGCTATTGTAAACAGGGCTGCAATGAACATATGTGTGCATGTGTCGTTATAGTAGAACGATTTAGAATCCTTTGGATATATACCCAGTAATGGGATTGCCAGGTCAAATGGAATTTCTATTTCTAGATCCTTGAGAAATCGCCACACTGTCTTCCATAATGGTTGAACTAATTTACATTCCCACCAACAGTGTAAGATGTTATTTTTCTTTTGTTACTTTCAAAGTTTTTTTCTTTGTCCTTAGTTTTTAGAACTATGATATATTTAAATTAGCCAGGTATGGCAGTGTGCATCTGTGATCTCAGCTGCTTGGGAGGCTGAGGTGGGGGGATCACCTGAGCCCAGGAGGTCAAGGCTACAGTAAGCTATAGTTACATCACTGCACTCCAGTCTGGGCAATAGAGGAGATACCATCTCAAACAAAACAAAATAATGAAATAAAAATACCAACAGGTAAAACTCATTGCTTTTTGGACTTCGGTCCATAGATACAATTATTTGTCTACCAATCTCAAAAAGAATGAATATTAAAAAAATAAAAAACAAAAAAGAAGTATGATATATCTTGGCATGTATTTCTTTGGGTTTATCCAGTTTGAGGTTTTTTTGTTTGTTTTGTTTTCAGTTTCTTGAATCTGTTGGTTTATGTCTTTTTCCAAATGGGGGAGTTTTTGGCCATTATATTTTCAAAAAATGTAAATGTTTAGCTCTCCCTTTCTCTCTCCTCCCTCCAGGACTTCAGTGACATGAATATGAGGTCTTTTGTCATTGTTCCACAGGCCCCTGAGACTCTGCCTCTCTGTCTGTCTCTTTTCAGTTCATTTTCTCCACTCTTTACTGTGGGTGATTTCTGTTGTGCTGTCTTTCAGTTCACTGACCTTTTTCTCTGGATTCTCCCTTCTGCTGTTGAGTTTACCCACTGGGCTTTATATTTCAGTTATTACTTTTTAATTCCTAAACTTCCATTTAAAAGGTGCGTTCTGTTTCTTTGCTGAAGCTTTCAATTTTCATTGGTTTCAATCATGTTTCTGATTGCTCCTTGAAACATTTTTATCATGGTTGTTTTAAAATCTTTGTCAATTCTAGCGTCTCTATTGCCTCAGGGTCTGCATCTACCGATTGTCTTTTCCCATTTAGTTTGAGATCTTCCTGGCTCTTGGTATGATGAGGGATTTTTACTTGCAACCTGGACAGTTTCATCTTATGCTATGAAGATCTGGATCTTTTCTAACCCTTCTTCTTAGCTGGCCCTTTTGGACACTACTCTGGCGCCGCTGATACCAGGGGAGGGGTGGCCTTCTTTCCACTGGGTGGAGTTAAAGATCGCTCCTTCCTGGTGGGGGAGGGAGAGGTGCCTCGTTAAAGCTTCTTGAGGGCAGAAGTCTGGGGCTCCCCACTTAGCCCTTGCTCTCAGTATGAGGTGGGTCCACAGTCTTCCCTGCAGCATTCGGCTGGAGTAGAGCAGTTACCAACTCAATTTTCTGCCCTTAAGGCTATGCCTTTCTTGATTCTTTGGCTAAAGAGAGCAAGCTTTTGTGGCATTTTTGTAGTCTGTGCCTGTTGATATTTCTGGGTGCAGACTTCGTTATCTCTGTCTGTGATATATGAGGCAAAAAGAAAAGTCAGGGAACCCACCATTGTGTCCTTCCCTGGATCCTAAGGTTCCTAGCTGGTCTACCTTCTTCTCTCCACCTTGCAGAGTCTTCTTTTCTCTTTTCTTTGAGATGGGTTCTTGCTGTGTCACCTAGGCTAGAGTGCACTGGCATGATCATCGCTCACTGCAGCCTGGAACTCCTGGGCTCAAGTGATTCTCCTGCTTCAGCTCCCAAGTAGCTGGAACTACAGGTGTGCACCACCGTGCCTGGCTACTTTTCTTATTTTTGTAGAGATGGGGTCTTGCTGTGTTGCCCAGGCTGGTCTTAAACTCCTGGACTCAGGCAATCCTCCCGCTTCACTCTCCCAAAGTGCTGGGATTTCAGGCAGAGCCACAGCACCCAACCCAGGGTGTTGTCGTGTTTGGTTTATATATAATGTCCAGGGCTTTTAGTTGTACTTAGCAGAGGAAAAGGAAACGTATGTCTACTTCATCTTCCTGGAAGCTAATGTCCACAGAAATTTCTTTGATTGTCAGAAAAATTAAAATGCAATGGTGTTTCATCGAATGCTACAGAGTAATTGGGTTAAAGAAATTAGAGATTGAGCAGAAGACTGCTTTAAAGCTGAAATGAATGTGAGCAAGGGCGCAACAGGGCGGTGGCGACAGATCTGAGCGATAGATAGCGTGGCTCTTTTGCTCATGAACCTCTGTGTAGATATTCCGACCAGAATTTCCCATGCAGCTTTGTATGTTTACATTCATTCAGCCCTGGAGGGCTGGTGTGAGGACAGAAGCAGAGCAATTGCAATCCTGTGTATTTCACACAAGTAATACCTGAGAAATGGAACCTGCGTGTCCCCATTCCTATTTTGCTCTGACTTTTAGCTGATCCAATGACTGTTTTTCGTGCCAGTTTTTTCATACCAGAAGTCCCCCCCAGAAGGTCTGCTTAAGTGTTCAGGCGGATAGGGAAAGCACAGGAGGTGAGCATGCAGGTGGGCGAGGTGCAGGCTCTGTGCTCCTGGCAGCCCGTGCAGGCACAGCCTTCCTGTTTCTGCTCATCTAACCTGAACCGTCGCCTCCCTCGGAAGGGAGGCAGGGATGAAGTTTCCAGATGCAGAAGGAAGCTGAAAATGACTTAGCCCCTTTTATTGCACTTCCTTTTCTGGGCTGCACAGGAGGGAGGCTGGGTCAGTGCGTTCTGAAGATGAAATGTGGAGGTGGCCAGACCTGCAGAGTCCCCAAGGCCTTGGCCCTCTCTCCATATGCCTGTGTTTCTGCTCCTGCGTGCTCGTCTGTCTGTGACACAGGCTGAGGCCACATGGCTGAAGAAAGGGGTCCCTTTGGCTCTCCTCGCATTATTGTGGTCACCAGGACAATCCGTGCCATTTGCCTCTAGGGAACAGTGGTGTCGTTTGGGTTCCTGGATGCTCCCACGCCATTCATTCATGCATCAAACATGTGCAGGATGCCGACTTGCAAACTCCTCACACTCAGCCTGCAGCTCTCACAAGATTCCCTGTTCTTCTCTGTCCCTCTAGTGACATTCTTCTGGGGAAACATACAATTGCTCACCTCATATTCACAGAAAGGCTTTTCCATCACCTCATGGTCAAAGGGAGGGAGAGACCCGCGTGATGACACAGAAACGCCAGGCGAGCCCTTCCCCAGACCGGCCACTCCAGGGGACATTGGTTTTGATTCATGCACGGCAGAGTCTCCACGTCCCAGGTCATTGTCCTACAACCTCTCAAATACGTGCCTGGATACTACCCCTACCACATATCCATGCAAGTCAAAGAACCGGGTTCTATTTTGCCTGTGTGTCCACCTCTGCTTCCTCCTCCTTGGCACCCTCCTCCTTCCGCTGCTCCACGCTGAGCAAAAGCAGATGAGTATTACATTCCAGTTTCTTCCACTCTCCTTCGCACCTAGGTTACTAAAAAACCCAATAAAATGGAGGAAAAAGGGAATCACCCTCAAATCCCAGCTGCACCTCCCATTCTGCCATTAGGCAGCTGTGCTGGCTTGGGAAAGCCCTTTCTGAACCTCAGTTTCCTAGTTGTTATGGTAAAGGGCTGGACCTTCCAGGCAGCCCATCCTAAGGGCTCTCACATTGGGTGTCAGTCCAGATCTTGTTCTTTCTGCCAGGATGTGGACTGAAAACTTAGAAGACCTTTTCTTTTGCATAGAATGTCTTTCAATCACGGATTCTCTTCACGCGGGTTTTAAGAACATTGCTCTCCACTGCTCCTATGAGAGGTGGTGGGTGCTAGTCTGTGCTATTCGGCGTAAGTAGCCAAGTGTCTACTTGGAGAACGGTGTCTGGATGGAAGGTGCTGGAGCTTATGCCTCGGGCCTTTTCCCACCACTGGTTCCTTTCAGAGAACTTCTCTTCTCACTGATGAATCTCATTCCTGGGGCAATCTGAGCTTATTTAGCGAGGAGGACGTTCAAGTAAGACAAAGTCTTATTGATAGATTTGTAGTGAATTCCTGATCTGAGATATTGAGAGACTTGTTTCTAATAAAAAAACTAAACATTTGGACTTTTATCCTGTGGGTGAATGGGAGCTCACAGAATGGTATAACCCGAATAGTGCCAGGTCCTGTTAACCTAAATAACAGAGAGACTGTGAAAGAAAATGGAATGTATGTGGAAATAGAGCACTGCAGTGGGACACATGTGTCAGAGGAAGCCGTATGTGCACTCAGAGAGGGAAAAGACAGCGTCACTAAAATGAGGAGGATTATGTAATTGTTTTGAGATAATTATCCATGGCTACAAAGATCCATTACAAGGCTGACACCAGTCCAAGTTCAGGCAGTTGCTGGGCAGATGTCCTCACAGAATTATTTTTTTTTGTGCAAGGTGGTGACAGCCTTTGTGCAAGATGGTGGGTTTCTTTTTTTCTTTTTTTTTTGAGACGGTATCTTGCTCCGTCACCCAGGCTGGAGTGCAGTAGTGTGATCTCAGCTCACTGCAACCTCCACCTCTGGAGTTCAAGTGATTCTCGTGTCTCAGCCTCCTGAGTAGCTGGGATTCCAGGCATGTGCCACCACCCAGCTAAGTTTTTGTATTTTTAGTAGAGGTGGGGTTTCGCCATGTTGACCAGGCTGGTCTTGAACTCCTGACCTCAAGTGATCCACCCTCCTGGGCCTCCCAAAGTGCTGGGATTACAGGTGTGAGCCACTGTGCCTGGCCTAGGTGGTGGTTTTTGCAGTCTTTTGTGATAGTTTTTGTTATCAGGGATTTGGGCATGAGAACTCTCTTTCCATGGCCTTCCCTGGCTCTATGTGTCGGGGTTTTTTTTTTAAACACAAGCAACTCCATTTTGCTTCTGACAGCTTTCATGGTGCCTTACCATTGACATAAGTCTCTGTGAGACCCTTTGTGGAGGAGGCTCTGAAAAGGAGTGAGAGATGGGGAGAGGCTGCCGCAGCATGGCTGGAGACTGGCTGGCTGAGGGTTGAGAGGCACTGAGGTGAGAAGGCTCTAGACTGGATGGCAAAGCAGACAGAAGAGAGGGTGTTGCTGAGCATCAGATCTGGGGGATGATGGAGAATGGTGTGTGGGTCCTGCTGTAGTGCCCATGGGACATCCAGGTGCCTTCACTCCAGAGGACCAGGCTGGTCCTGTACAGTGGGAGGCAGTGAGGCTAGCTTGTGGATTTTTTGTGAGCTGATTGATCTGTGTGTGCTCACTGGCATCTTGGGAACAGGTGAGCTGCTTCTCCACGCAGCAGGAAGGAAGAGGGTCAAGAAGGTTGCAGATCCCAGTGCTTCATAGAAGGGCAGGGGCATTGCAGAGAGAAGGAGGCAGTGAGCCTGTCCCCACCCTTCCCCTGGCTCTCTGAGAGTCTTGTGTGGCCATCAGTCTGGAGTGGACTCCTGGCTTCTTGTGAGGGCGGTGCTGGCCCAGGCACCCTGGAGGCAGCTGGTGCCCTCCTGGATGAGGACCACAGCTTTTGGAGAGCTATTGCTGCCTGTCCAGGCAGGAGGAGCCACAGCCAGGGCAGGGTTTGAAACCCCTGCCGACTTCAGCCTGTCCTGTAAGCTCACGATGATGTGCCTACCCCGATCCCGTTTAATATCCCCTCAAAAGCACACCTCAGGATCTCAGGCGCTCAGCTGTGGACATCAGTGAGCTCCCAGACAGAGCACTCAGGGAGCGGGTGGACCCTGGCCTGGACAGAGCACGCAGGGAGCGGGCGGACCCTGGGTCACTGCCGTGTAGGCAGCTTCACTCAGAAGACAAGAGGATGGAGCAGAAGGCTGCAGAGGCGGACACAGGGAGAGGGCTGAGACCCTGAGTGGGCTGGGGACGGGCCCTGGGCCGGGGCGGCATGAAGGTAGGGAGGGGAGTGGATGGAGCTTAGGCAGACTGGTGAGTTTGGGTGGAGGTCTGCGGCAGGAAAGCCCCTCAGCCTCTGAGATGCAGGCACCTTTGCACGAGGGGATGTAGGGATGTGGGGACATGTGGGGCTCTCACTGTTTGTCTCCCAGGCTGTGAAGGGCAGTGGAAGTCTGGGCCTGCAGGGAGCTTTAGTGGAAGGACAGAGGCTTCATGAGAAATAAGTGCAGATTTATGGTCAGATGGGGTTAAGAGCTAGAAAGCAGGGTGAGAGGTAGAGATGGAGCGAGTGGGGTGCTGTCTGGAGGCCTGGTGGGGGAAGCCCTCCAAACCCTGCACTAAGGGAGGGGTGGCCCTATAGAGCCCTGGGAAATTCCAGGCAAGGCCAAGTCCTCAAGGGGCCACTCAGGAGGGGTCCAGCGGTGGCTCCTGTTTCTCTGATGAAGGGGAGGCGGGGGGTTGAGAGGAACTTGGCAGCAAGGGCACTGGGGGAAAGGTGGGTCCCTAAGGGTACCGGGAGAGGTGCTGACCAAGGGACTGTCCCAGGGAGGAGGATGGCTGGACACGAGGCCCGGGGTGCAGGCTCCCTGAGGCCACTCTTCACTTCAGGGAGTTTCTGACCTTCTGGACCCAGCCGCCAGCAGGGGCAGATGCTCTGTGCCGAGCTCGGGGGTGAGTATGGAGCTGAGTGTGGCTGGGACGGTCTAGGGCGGTGGTGGACACTGCACACAAATGCAGGCCATGTCTGTTAACGGCAGCTGGTGTGGCTTCTTCTTACTGTGTCTGTGCTGCATTAAAACAGTAAAAAAACCCAGGGGAACCCACTCTAATGATGTATTTTATTAGACCCTCTGTTTAAAATGGTATCTCAATCTATAATCACTTTAAAATTGAGAATGCGATACTGTGCCTTCCTTTGTGTCCTGAGTCTTTGGCATGTGGTGTGCTTTTGACACTGGTAGTCTCTCTGCGACGGGTCCCTTGTCTCGTGTGCCTGGTGGCCTCGTGTGGCCGGTGGCCGCCGTGTGGGATGTGCGGGTCTGAGGGTGAGATGGGGCTGGGCGAGGGGCAGCGATGCTTGGTGGCTCCTGGGAGGGTCTGGTCCTGATGAAGAGAGGCAGGGCCAGCCTCCCTCGGGCAGGGAGTGGGAGGGCACTGTGTTCCAGCCTCCTCCTGGGCCAGCTAGCTAGGGGGTCATGTTTCCTGTATCAAGCCCTCATCTCTGGGGAGAGCGGCAGAACTTGAGCGAGCCACCTCAGCCTCCCCAGAGCCCACAGACACACAGGAAGCCCCTTCCCACTGGGCTCTGGGGTCCTGCACGAGGGTTCTGGCCTCAGGAAGAAAGTGGGTCTCCCTTCTCTCCTGTGGGGCAGAGAGGTGGGGGTTGTGGAGGTGGGTGAGGCTGGAGGGTATGCAGCTTATGGGGTGTCAGCTCCCCTCCCCAAATAAAGAAACCTGTAACACTTCCTGTAAGCCTCTCCGACTCCTGCAATGTTGAGTATAGGAATGTTGGCTTTGACTGTCCAGATAGGAGAACCATGTTAAAAATGGCCCTTTTTCTACCAAAAGGCAGGAGCAGACCTGCTATAAACTTGCTAGCTGTGGGATGTCGTCTGTGTTTCATCTTTAAGTGCCTGGCTATGTTTGCTGGTGAACCATCTTTCTCCAGCTGGACCCTCCGGCAACCCTTACTTTCGAGTAAGATTTCTTTTCTCAGCGTGTGGTCTGTGTCCTTCTTTGACATCATTAGGGGCTGAGCGAGGCAGAAGCAGCCAGCTGGATGGTGCAGTCGGCACAATCAGGACACACAGAAGGGGACTTGACCACACGCACGTGCCCCGTCCTGGGACCCGGTACAGGGGTGACCTCCTTCCCGTGGAATGGGGGTCCTGCAGTGCCATTCGTAAGGGCTGCTTTCTGTGATGGTGGAAGGTCGGCCACTTAGAACAGACAGAAAAGAGGTTTGATGCCAGGATTTGGCCGCTGCAACCAGGCTCACTCTAGGGACCCCCAGGCCAGTGCCCCTGGGGCGAGGACTGTGGCTGGAGGACCAGGCTGGGAGGTAGGAGTCATCCTCCAGCGGCCCCTGGGGCACAGTGAATGGACCGTTTGTGTTTTATGAACAGCCCAGTATTGCAGGAATGCAGCCCAGCCCCACTTCAGGGGCAAGAAGGAGCCGCAAGCTGAGAAATCATAATAAAACACCCTCCCGGGAAGCACTCGCATGAATCATGGCTCAGGTAATAATAACCCTTTTGGCAAAAGCGTTTTCTCTGCCCCAAGCCAAAGTATGTGCAGTCACACAAAGGGCCCTGTGACCCGCCGGCTGCCCCTCTGAGCGCATGCTCTTGCGGTTCTTGAATTCTCTTCTTTTCACAGGGCTGGGGCTGGTGAGGAATTTAGAGGACTCCGGTGCTTCATGAAATAATACTCTGGGGCTGCATTTATTTCACAGATACATACAGTTATTGGGGTCCTAGTCAGAGCAAAATAAACTTTAAAAATCTTTATATTAATCTCATTTTTAGTTTCATATTAAGCAATTTCTTTCTCTCTCTTTTTTTTTTTTTTGTCGAAGGGAATCGAAAATACCCTGCAGAATGTGCTGTTGGTGGCCTGCGTGGGTTTAGGATATTGAAAGAGCTATTGACCGTTTCCTTCATATTGAACCCAGCTCCCTGCAATATAGTAACTACTGGGCAGCAGAAAGGCCCAGGCTGTATGAGATCCGCTGCCTCTTCTGCACGTGCCGAGCTCGGATTGGAGACATGTTCGTCTCACTTCCTGGAGTGGATGCCATCCTCTTCCTTCTTTCTCAACTCAGACCAAACTGGGCTCATCTTCAGGACCTCACTCTTCTCTCTGGGACTTAGTTTTCTTAACTTTAAAATTAGAAGGGCTATTTGGGCTGGCATAGGCAAAGCCCTCTCTTGCCTTGGCCACCTCCCACACCTGAATAGACACCATCAGTGACCTCCCACACCAGGACAGTCACCACCAGCCCATCAGTGATCCCATGGCCACCTCCCATGCTAGGACAGACACCACCAGCCCATCAGTGACCCCACGGCCACCTCTCATGCTAGGACAGACACCACCAGCCCATCAGTGACCCCACGGCCACCTCCCATGCTAGGACAGACACCACCAGCCCATCGGTGACCCCACGGCCACATCCCATGCCAGGACAGACACCACCAGCCCATCAGTGACCCCACGGCCACCTCCCATGCCAGGACAGTCACCAGCAGCCCATCAGCAATCCCACGGCCACCTCCTACACCAGGACAGACACCATCAGCCTGTCAGTGACCCCACGGCCACATCCCATGCCAAGATAGTCATCATAGCTCATCAGTAACCCCAAAGCCACCTCTGATGTCAGGACAGACACTACCAGCCCGTCAGTGACTCCACGGCCAGCTCCCATGCCAGGACAGCCACCACCAGCCTGTTAGTGATCCCATGGCCACCTCCCATGCCAGGATAGTCATCATAGCTCATCAGTGACCCCAAAGCCACCTCCAGTGCCAGGACAGACACCACCAGCCTGAGTCAGCAACCCCATGGCCACCTCCACACCAGGACAGAGACTACCAGTCCATCAACGACCCAACAGCCACCTCTCACACTAGGACAGACACCATCAGCCTGTCAGCAACCCCTCTTCATGGAGGACAGACTCAGCCTCATGACCACCCTCTGCAGAGCTCTAAGGGCAGCTGTAACTGCTGACCCAGCTGGTCAGAAGACAAATCCTATTGGCTATGAGGACACCAGGCCATTCACTCATTCATTAACGCAAACAGTTTTCTGATGCCTTTACTGTATGCTCAGTCCTGTGCGGACTTTAGAGGTCGCCCACCTCTGAGCATACAGTAAATGTCCTGTGGACAGCTTCTGACCTCAGGTTGTTGGTTAAGTTAGACTGTATTAGAAATAAAACAAAAATATGTATGTTAAGTCTCAGATTAGTAAAGGATGCAATTACAAAGCAGGACAAGAGTAGAATCTCCTGGGGACTTACCAGAAGGAAGAAAATCCTGACGTAAAGAGTGTATTATTCATTTATTTATTTAACAAATATCTGTTTCCTGTCCGTAATCTTCAAGGCCCATGTTTGGGCTTTGTAAGAAACACAAGTGTAGAGTATGGATTGTGTTCACCGGGAGGGTGTGTGTGTTTGCATGGCTGCGCATGCATCTCTGTGTGCATGTGTGTGCGCATGGAGTGTGTGTGTGTGCATGTGTGTGTGCATGCATGAGTGTGTGTGCATGCGTGCATGCATCTGTGCATGTGTGTGCGCATGAGTGTGCACATGTGTGCATAAGTGTGCACGTGTATGCATGAGTGTGTGTGCATATATGTGCGAGTGTGTGTGCATATGTGTGTGTGTGCAGCCAAGCACAGGTGTACATGTGGGTACAGGAGAGGAGCAGGCTGTTCTAAAGCCACGTGAGGTGTCAGCGGGGTGCTGGGCCAGGCTCTTCACGTGCATTGTGCCATCGACACAGAAAGTCTGTCCCCTCTGTCTTTTAGGAGAGGAAACCAAGGCACAGAGAGGTTAAGTAACTCTCTGTGGTCACTCAGCAAGTGATGAGCAGAGCCTGGATGCAGCTGGACTTCTCTCACCATGTGTGTCTGTAAAGAATTCAGGCCAGGTGTGGTGGCTCACGCCTGTCATCTCAGCACTTTGAGAGGCCAAGGTGGGTGGATCACCTGAGGTCAGGAGTTTGAAACCAGCCTGACAAATATGTTGAAACCCTGTCTCTACTAAAAATACAAAAATGAGCCAGGCTGTGGTGGTACACACCTATAATTCCAGTTACTCAGGAGAATTGCTTGAACCCGGGAGGCAGAGGTTTGCAGTTAGCCGAGGTTGTGCCACTGCACTCCAGCCTGGGTGAGAGAGGGAGACCCTGTCTCAAAAATGCAAAACAAAGAATTCACCGTGCACCATCTCATCACAGTGAGTGCCATGGAGGGTGCGATGCAGTGCTGTGCAGCTCAGGAGCAGAGGCAGGGATGTGGATGGTCTGGATGGGGGTGTCTTCTAGGTCTTCTCGGTGGTCCTTCTCTAGGCCTGCTCAGATGGGAGGGCTGAGGCGGCAGAGGCCATGCTGGGCTTTGTAGATGAGTCTGGAGTCCAGGGCTTGCCTGGATTTCTACGGCTATTTCCAAGCGCAGGGTACTTTGGATTGGGTGGCAGACCCTCCCCCCACCCCCACAGCAGAGCTGGTGCAAATGCATGGTCCACACAGGAGCCCAGCCCACCTTGTGACTTGGCACTCAAGGTGGGAGGCTGGCCGTGTGCGCCGGACGCTGACCCTCCTACCCAGGTGCTGGTGAGGGCAGAGCATGCATGCTGGGAGCCTCGTGCTCCACTGTCCCATCAGAGTTTATTTACCAAACACAAATTCAAAGACAATTATTAAGAATCTCAAGACAGTGACCACAGAGCTGTGGTCGCCACGTGCAGGGCCCCTTCTGAACATGGGCACTGCATAGCTGAGTGGTCGCCTGCCCAGGCAGCTGGCCCTGTGGCTGAGGCATGGACACAGCCCCAAGGAACTCAGGCCATTTGGGTGGCTGGAGTGTGCTCAGGTCTTGAACCTGGAGAGGTGACCACTGAGGCCCCCCCACCGAGGTAAGCTTTTGTTGCTGGCCTAAAGCAAGGCTCCCCATCAAATAAGCAATGTCTCTAAAATATCTGGGTTTACCTACCGGACTGTTTTATTTTGCTGTTCTGTCCTTTTATTACCTTTACAAAAACCACTTTTGCAAAACTGTAGAGAGAGTACAAATTCTAGAATGAAGGCGGGGGTTGGTGATTGAGTAGATTGCTCGCTGTGTCTGCAGATCTTCATGCTATTCTACAGCTGCCGGGAGTGGGACAAGCTTGGGGGCTGCTAACCCTGGGGAGCAGATATTTCTGTGACAGAGGAGCCCTCCTGCTAACGCTGCTGTATTTAAAAGCCCCAAGAAAGAGCAGCCTCAAGGGGAGTCCAGCTGGGGCCTGGGACCTGCATTTATCACAAACCTGCCTCAAAGAAAACGCCTGGAGCGCACCTCGCTCCAGAAGGAGAATGGCCAAGGGCGTGCAGCAGAGTGGATGGGAAACACCTGTCCTCGGGCGCGCGGGGCTGGCCAGGCATTGTTCTCTATTTGCGTGTTTTCCTTTCAGTTCATTCAAACTCAATATAGTGGTGAAATTAAGTACATCATCAGCCTAAAGCTACCAAACCAAATACATAAATGGAAGGATTTGAAAAATCTGTAATAGCTGGGGTGAGGCTGGCCTCGGGCCAGCTGGGCTGCCTGGACAATGGAGGCAGTGTGAGCACTAGGGCCATGGTGGGAGGGCAAGTTTCCACCCCAGGGTGGCCTGGGGATCTGATCTAGCCTGAGGAAGGGCTTGGGTGGAGCCCTGAGGTGGCTGGAGGGCTGCCGGGGTGGGGGGGCTCTAACCTGCAGACGTGAGCCCCCAAAGCCGGCTGTCGTCAGGCGGGCTGCGGGGGGAGCCGAGCTGTGTGGGAAGCAGGGGCGGCAGGATCCGGAGGGGGAAGGTGTGGAAATTTGACACAAATGCAAATGTTTTACCTTCTAAATCACCTTGGTCTTGCAGTTGAAATTGTCCCTGAACTTCCCACCCCAAATGTCTCATGGAGGGGGAGTCTGGGCAGCTTCTCGCTTTCCAAAGTCACAAGTCATAATTCTTTCTTCCCGCTGCAGCCAGCGCAGGCTGAGTTCTGAATGTGCTGCTGAGATGGCGTGAAAATCTCCGAGAGTATCTGGGAGACCTTGTACCTCCGCCCCTGCCCAGACCCCGCAGAGACTGGAGGGACTCTCCAGGGTGGTTCCATGTAGGGTTCTGCGTTCCCAAGGAACCCTGTTAGCCAGGAGGGCCCAAGGCTCCTGTGCCCTCATATGCGATTCAATGACCACCTTCAGCCTAAAATGACTTTTGAGAGCCCGAGACCAGGTAGCACATTGACTCAGGCCACACTGAGCGCCGTCTGCCCTCTGTGCGATGCTTGTGCACACTGGTCACTGCGGCGTCGCAGGAGCTGGCCTCCCACTGCTGCCGGGTGTCCCAGATGCCTGGACACTCCTGGTGGACTCAGGGACTGGGACATGTGACCCTGCTTGGCACCCACAGCCACCCCTGGACTCAGGTGCCAGAACCACCTAGAGACACCTGGGTCCCGCCCAGCCTGTCTCCTGGTTCCTTCTCAGTTCCCAGGCCCCTTAGTGTCCCAAGGCAGCTGCAGGAAGGCGCTGCCCGAAGGCCACATTGCTTCCCAGGGTTGCAGCAACAAATTACCACACACCCAGTGGCTTAAAGCAACACTCATTTACTCTCTTACCCTTCTGGCTCAGGAGTCCACAGGGGATCCTTCTGGGGCCTCTGAAGGGAAAATACATTTCTTTGTCTTTTCTGGCTTCTGCAGACGCCCTGCATTCCTTCATCCGTGGTCCTCCCCCTCCTCCATCACTCCAGCCTCTTGCTTCTGTGGCCAAGTCATCCACTGTAGGGCTGCCGTGGGCTGTGTGGCAGCCTCCAAAGACATTCTCGCCCTAATCTCTGGACCCTGAGACCGTAACCTCATATGGCAAAATGATGTCTTAGTCCAGTGGTCCAAACCTTTTTGGCATAGGGGACCAGTTTCCTGGGAGACAATCTTTCTACAGACCCAAGGGGAGAGGGGATGTTTTGGGACGAAACTGTTCCTCCTCAGATCACCAGGCATTAGATTCTCATAAGGAGCAGGCAACCCAGATCCCTCGCAGTTCACAGGAGGGTTCGCGCTTGGATAAGAATCCAATGATCTGACAGGAGGCGGAGCTCAGGCAGTGCAGGCGCTAATGCTCACTCATCCGCCCTCACCTCTTACTGTGTGCCCGGTTCCTAACAGCCACTGCCAGGGGTTCGGGGACACCCCTAGTCTGTTCTGGCTGCTATAACAAAATGCCGTAGATTGAGTGGCTTAGAATCAACAGAAAGTATTTCTCACAGTTCTGGAGTCTGGCAAGTCCAAGATCAAGGCACTGGCAGATGTGGTGTCTGGACCCCAATTCTGGCTCACAGGCTAGTTACCTTCTCCCTGTGCCCTCACATGGTGGAAAGGCCAGTGCAGGCTCTGGGGCCCCGTAATGAGGCTCTAATCCCATCCACAGGACTCAACCCTGTGACTTCGTCACCTCCCAGAGTCCTGGCTCCTGACCCATCATATTGGGAGTTACGTTTCAACACATGCATTGTGGGAGGACACAGACAGATCACAGCAAGGGGCTTTGCGGATGTGGTTGGGTCAAGGGTTTTGGGATGGGGAGATGATCCTGCAGGGGCCCTAGAGGCTGGGAATGGCAGGGAAAGGCATTCTCCTTCGGAACCTTCACAAGGATCCAGCCTTGCTAGCAACTTGATTTTATCCCAGAGAGACTGATTTTTTATTTCTGAGCTTCAGACTGTGAGAAAATAAATTCCTATTGTTTTGAGCCACTAAATTGTGGTAATTTGTTACAGCAGTGAGAGGAAACAAGCAGGTGGCCTCAGCGTTCCACATAGGAGGAACTTACGGAGGCGGCTGAGGCTTTCACTTGAAGCTGCCTGTACTTGCGGACAGTTTTCACTGAGAATCGATGTGATTTGGGGTGCTAGGGCTGTGCGTGTGTGAGACGAAGATTTAGGGCTAATGCCCTCCCCAGCACGACTGCCAACACCCACCCTGAGACGTTTGCACTTTCCTGCCAAGGCTTATATTAAATAATAGCAATTGCTGAAAAGTCTCAATCTTTATCTTGGCTCTAACTCCACACCTATCTAGATTTTTGGAAACTTATTTACTTGTTCTTTTTATCAGTTACACATGCAGAGAATTTAAAGGCAAAACAGCAGCCCCTGCCACAGGCCTGTCCGACAGCTCCTCTTTCTCAAATGCTTTGAATCTTTCAGCCAATTATTTTCATATTTACCTGGGATATCTTAGAATAACGTGTTCCTGTTGCCACTTCTGGTTTTTCACCTTGGATGTTGTCTGCTGGCTTCCCCCAGGGCAGGCTCCAGTTCTCTCTTCACCCTTGACCCACATTCTGTCCTCTGCTCTCTCCTCCCCCCTCCCTTCCTTCCTCTCTCTTTTTCTCTCTTTCCTTTCCTTTCTCCTTCCTTTCTTCTCTCTCTCTTTTCTTTCTCTCTCTCCCTCCCTTCCTTCCTTTCTTTTCTTTCTTTCTCTCTCTCTCGTCTCTTTCTCTCTCTCTCCTTCTTTCCTCCCTTCCTTTCCCTTTCCCTTCCTTCCTTCCTCTTTCTTTCTTTCTTTCTTTCTTTCTTTCTTTCTTTCTTTCTTTCTTTCTTTCTTTCTTCTTTCTTTCTTTTCTTTCCTGATGCAGTTTTGCTCTTGTTGCCCAGGCTGGACTGCAATGGCACAATTTCCACTCACTGAA
>CAUYQU010027573.1:0-22571 GCA_963574635.1 Cheracebus regulus | reverse complement strand
AAAAAAAAAAAAAAAAAAAAAAAAAGGAGGAGTGAATTGATATAGCAAACTTCACTATTGTTTTCTTTCAAGAAATTGCCACAGCCACTGTAAGATTCAGGAACAATCACCCTAATCAGTCTGCAGCCATCAACACTGTGGTAGGACTCTCTACCAGCAAAAAGATTACAACTTGCTGAAATCTCAGATAATCATTAGCATTTTTTAGCAATAACATATTTTAAATTAAGATATGTATACTTTAAAAGACATAATGCTTTTATACACTTAAAAGAATACAGTATAGTATAAGCATAACTTTTATAGGCCCTGGGAAACTAAAACAAATGTGACTTTTAAAATTGTGATGTTCATTTTATTGCAGTGGTCTGGAACCATATCCACAATATCTCTGTGGTAGCCTATAATGGAAAAAGATACTCCATGCAAATAGTAACCAAAAGGGAGATGAGATGGCTATACTATCAAACCAAATAGAATTAAGTAAGACACTGCCACAAGAGATCAAAGGGGACATTATATAAAGGGTCAATTCACGAAGACATAAAACAATGATAAACATGTGTACCAAATATTAGAGCTACAAAATATTTGAAGGAAACACTGATAGAAGTGAAAGGAGAAATAGTTCAAAAATAATAGTTGGAGGCTTCAACACCACTTTCAATAATGGATAGAACAACCAGACAGAATATTAATAAGAAAACAGAGGACCTGAACAAAGTAATAAACCAAGTAGATCAAACAGTCATATTCAAAACACTCCACCCAACAACAGCAGAATGCAAATTTTTGTCAAGTGTACATGGAGCATTGTCCAGGATACACAATGTGTAGACCACAAAGCAATTCTTAATGAATTTTAAAAGATTGAAGTCATACAAAACATATCTTCAGATCACAATAGAATAAAGCTAGAAATCAATAACAGAAGGAAAGCTGGAAAATACAGAAATACATGAAAATTAAACAATACAATTTTAAACAACCAATAGGTCAAGGAAGAAATCACAAGGGAAATTATAAAACACCCAGAAGCAAATGAAAATAAGAGCACAACATACCAAAACTTATGGAATGCAGTGAAAGCAGTGCTAAGAGAGAAATTTATAGCTGAAACCTACATACACTGAAAATGAAGAAAGTTGTCAAATCAATCACTTAACTTTACACTCTAAGGAAAAGCAAATAAAACCCAAATCTAGCAGAAGAAAGGAAATCATAAAGACAAGAACAAAGATAAATAAAATTGAGACTAGAAAAATAAGAAAACTAGCAAAACTACAAGTTGGCTCTTCAAAAAGATCAACATAATTGACAAATGATTAGCTAATTTGATGAGCTTAAAAAAGAGAGAAGGCTCAAATTACTAAAATCAGAACTAAAAGAATATACATTACTACCAATTTAAAGAAATAAAAGAGAATACTATGAACATTCGTATGTAAAGAAATTAAATAACTAGACAAAATGCTCACATTTCTAGAAACACACAATCTACAAAGACTGTATCATGAAAAAATAGAAAATCTGAATAAACCTCTAACTAAAAAGGAGGTTGATTGGCAACCAAAAATCTCCCAACAAAGAAATGCCCGAAGCACATTTCTTCAATGTTGATTCTATCAAATATTTTAAAGAGAATGAACACCAATCTTCCTCAAACACTTCTAAAAATTTGAAGAGAATGGAATACTTCTTAACTCATTCTATGAGGCCAGCATTGACCTACCGTCAAAACCAGAAAAGACACTACAAAAAAAGAACCGACAGTCTTATTCCTTATGAATATTGATGTCAAATCCTCAATAAAATAACAGCAAACTGGAATCAGTGGTGTTTTTAAAAGGATCATATACCTTTAACAAGTAAAATTTATTCCTGAAATACAAAGATGATTCAACATATGAAAATGAAATGAATACACATTAATAGACAAAAAAAAAAAAGATCATCTCAATTGATGCAGAAAAAACATTTGACAAAATCCAGTCCTCTTTCACGATAAAAAAAATTTAACAAAGTAAAAATAGAAGGAAAGTCTCTCAACATGATAAAAAAACCATTGCTATGGTTTTAGTGACGATGTCCCTTTCAAAATTCATGTTGAAACTTAATCCCCAATGCAAATATAAGAGGTGTAGCTTTTTGAAGGTGACTAAATCACTCGGGCTTTGTCCACATAAATGAGATTGGCATCCTTATAAAAGGGCTGGAGTATGAAGGAAGCACTCTCTTGCCTTTCTACCGTCCAGGATGTGAGGATACAGCAACAGGATGCTATCTTGGAAAGAGAGCAGCCCTCAGCAGACATCAGTGGTCGTTCCTTGATCTTGGACCTTCTAGCCTCCAGAACTGTAAAAAATACATTTCTATTCTATAAAGTACCTAGTCTAAGGTATTTTGTTATAGCAGCACAAATGGACTAAGACGGCCATATATGGAAAAATATCATTAACAATTAACATCACTGGAGAATGATTGAAAACTTTCCCCCTAAGATCAGCAATAAAAGAAGGATACCTACTTTTGCCACATTTTTTTTTTTTTTGAGACTTCAAAGATTCTTACTCTGCTGTCCCCCAGACTGGAGTACAGTGGTGCAATCTTGGCTCACTGTAACCTCTGCCTCTCAAGTTCAAGTGATTCTCCTGCCTCAGACTCCCAAGTAGCTGAGATTATAGGCATGTGCCACCACACCTGGCTAATTTTTTATTTTCAGTAGAGATGGGGTTTCACTATGTTGGGCAGGCTGGTCTTGAACTCCTGACCTAAAATTATCCACCTGCCTCAGCCTCCCAAAGTGCTGGGATTACAGGCATAAGCCACCCCACCCGGCCACACTCTTGCCACTTCTATTTAACACGGTATTGGAAGTTCTAGCCAGAGCAATTAGGAAGGAAAAAAAAAATGAGGCATCCAGTTGGAAAGGAAGAAATGAAATCATTTCTGTTTGCAGATTATTTGATCTTATATGTAGAAAATTCTAAAGATTGGTTTCATTAAAAGAAACAGTTAGAGCTAAACAACCCATTTGAGGCTGGGCATGGTGGCTCACGCCTATAATCCCAACACTTTGGGAGGCTGAGGTGGGAGAATCACTTGAGGTTAGGAATTGGAGACCAGCCTGGGCAACACGGTGAAACCCCGTCTCTACTAAAAAATTACCTGGGTGTGGTGGTGCACACCTGTAATCCCAGCTACTTGGGAGGCTGAGGCAGAAGAATTGCTTGAGTCCAAGAGGCAGAGGTTGCAGTGAGCCACTGCACTCCAGCCTGGGTGACAGAGTGATACTCCATTTCAAAAAAAAAAGACTGGGCACAGTGGCTCACACTTGTAATCCCAGCACTTTGGGAGGCCAAGGTGGGCAGATGACCTAAGGTAAGCTGTTCCAGACCAGCCTGGCCAATATGGTGAAACCCCGTCTCTACTAAAAAAATACAAAAATTAGCTGGGCTGGTGTTGGGTGCCTGTAATCTCAGCTACTCGGAAGGCTGAGGCAGGAAGAATTGCTTGAACCCAGGAGGTGGAGGTTGCAGTGAGCCAAGATTGCATTACTGCACTCCAGCCTGGGTGACAGAGCAAGACTCTGTCTCAAAAAAAAAAAAATTCTACTTACAATAACATCAAAAATAATAGAATATTTAGAAATTAACACAGAAAGCAAAAGATTTGACATAGAAAACTACATAACGTTTCTGAAAGAAATTTTAAAAGACATAATTTATTAAATGGAAAGTCATCTCTTCTAGGATGGAAGACTTAATATTGACAACATGACAATATCATCCAAAGCTATCTACATCCTGCATAATCTCCATCAAAATCCAACATGATTGTTTTTTATAAAAAGAAACCCCATTATAAAATTTATAGAGAATATCAAGTGACCCTTAATTGCCAAAACAATCATTTTTTTTTTTTTTTTTTTTTTTTTTTTGAGATTGAGTCTTCTTGCTTTGTTGCCTAGGCTGGAGTACAATGACCCAGTCTCGGCTCACTGCAACCTCTCCCTCCTGGTTTCAAGCGATTCTCACGTCTCATCCTCCTAGGTAGCTGGGACTACAGGCATGCACCACTATGCCTGGCTAATTTTTTTTTTTAATTTTCTTTTTTTTTTTTTTAAAGATAGGGTTTCACCATATTGGGCAGGCTGGTCTTGAACTCCTGACCTCAAGTGATCCTCCCGCCTCAGCCTCCCAAAGTGCTAGGATTACAGGCGTGAGCCACCACGCCCAGCTTACCTGGCTAATTTTTGTATTTTTGGTAGAGACAGAGTTTCACCATGTTGGCCAGACTGGTCTTGAGCTCCTGGCCTCAAGTGGTCCACCCACCTCAGCCTCCCAAAGTGCTGGGCTTACAGGAGTGGGCCATCACACCCGACCTTTGAAACAATGTTAAAAAAAAAAAAGTTGGAGGACTCATTCTTTTTTGTTGCAAAACTTACTGCAAAGCTACAGTAATCAAAACAGTGTGGTTCTGACTGGCATAAAGACAGACATATAGACCACTACAGGACAATAAAGTCTAGAAATAAACCTGTACATAATTAATTGATTTTCAACAAGGGTGCTAAGATCATTCAAATGGGAAAGGACAGACTTTTCAAATTTGGGGGAAGGAAAACTGTCTAAATGTAAAAGAATTAGCAGGGCATGTTGGCTCACACTTGTAATCCCAGCACTTTGGGAGACTGAGGCGGGCAAATCACAAGGTCAGGAGTTCGAGACCAACCTGACCAACATGGTGAAACCCCATCTCTACTGAAAATACAAAAATTAGCCAGGCGTGGTGGTGAGCTCCTGCAATCCCAGCTACTCAGGAAGTTGAGGCAGGAGAATTGCTTGAACCCAGGAGGCGGAGGTTGCAGGGAGCTGAGATTGCACTATTGCACTCCAGCCTGGGCGACAAAGCGAGACTCCATCTTAAAAAAAAAAAAAAAGAATGAAGTTGGACCTTACCTTACGCCATATACACAAATTAACTCAAAGTGGATCAAAGACCTAAACAAAGAGTTAAAGTTATAAAACAGTTAAAAGAAAACATGGAGAAGAAGCTTCATGACATTCTATTTGACAATAATTTCTTCAGTATGACACCAAAAGCACAGGCAATAAAAGGAAAAAATAAATAAATTGGACTTTATCAAAATTAAAACCTTTTGTATATAGCCGGGCGCAGTGGCTCACACCTGTAATCCCAGCGCTTTGGAAGGCCGAGGCGGCCGGATCACCTGAGGTTGAGCGTTTGAGGCCAACCTGACCAACATGGAGAAACCTCGTCTGTACTAAAAAAAAACAAAAATTGGCTGGACGTGGTAGCGTATGCCTGTAATCCCATCTACTCAGGAGGCTGAGGCAAGAGAATTACTTGAACCCGGGAGGCGGAGGTTGCAGTGAGCCGAGATCACGCCATTGCACTCCAGCCTGGCAACAAGAGCAAAATTCTGTCTCAACGCCCCGCCCCCCCCCACCAAAAAAAAAAGATAACCTTATGTATACATAAGGAGTATATCAGAAGAGTGAAAACGCAGCCTACAGGACGGGAGAAAATATTTGCAAGTCATATATCTGATAAGAGATTAATATTCAGAATACATAAAGAATGCCTACAACTCAACAATAACAAAATCAAACAATTTAAAAATGAGCAAAAGACTCAAACATTCTCTAAATAAGATATACAAATGGACAATAAGCACATGAAAAGATGTTCACCATCCACTAATCATTAGGGAAATGCAAATAAAAACCCCAATGAGATAGCGCTTCACGCCCGTTGGGATGACTACAGTATTAAACAAAAAAAAGAAGACGATAGAAAAAGAAAATAGGTGTTGGCAAGTGTATTAGTTCGTTCTTGCACTGCTATAAATAAATACCTGAGACTGGGCAATTTATGAAGAAAAGAGGTTTAATTGGCTCATGGCTCTGCAGGCTGCACAGGAAGCATAGCAACATCTTCTGGGGAGGCCTCAGGAAACTCACAATCATGACAGAAGTGGAAGGAAAAGCAAGCATGTCTTTTATGCCTGGAGCAGGAGGGAGACAGGAAATGGAGTGGTGCTACACACTTTTAAACAACTGGATATCATGAGAACTTACTCACTGTACAATACCAAGTGGAGATGGTGCCAAACCTTTCATGAGAACCCCACCCTAATAAATCAATCACTTCCCACCAGCCCTGCCTCCAATGCTGGGGGTTACAGTTAGGCATGAGATTTGGGCAGGGACACAGACCTAAACCATATCAGCAAGGATATCTAGAACTTAGAATCCCCGTGCCTTGCTGGCTGGTGGGAATGTAAAATGATACAGCCTCTGTGGAAAACAGTATGGCCGTTCCTTAAAAAGTTAGATATGGAATTTCCTTGTGATCTAGCAGTTTCACTCCTGGGTTTATTTCCCAATTAACCCATAGGGGAAAAAAAGTTGATGATATTATAAATTGAAAAAGAGTTTTTGACTTTTTTTTTTTTTTTTGAGACAGAGTGAGACTCTGTCACCCAAGCTGGAGTGCAGTGGTGCGAGCTCAGCTTACTGAAACCTCCCCTCCTGGGTTCAAGCAATTCTCCTGCCTCAGCCTCCCAAGAAACTTGGATTACAAGTGTGTACCACCATACTCAGCTGATTTTTGTATTTTTTGTAGAGACGGGGTTTCACCATGTTGGCCAGGCTGCTCTGAAACTCCTGACCTCAAGTGATCTGCCTGCCTCTGCCTTCCAAAGTGCTGGGATTACAGGTGTGAGCCACTGCCCCCCAGCTCTGTTTAGTTTTTTGAGATGGAGTCACTCTGTCACCGAGGCTGGAGTGTAGTGCTGCAATCTCGGCTCACTGCAACCTTTGCCTCCTGGGTTCCAGAGATTCTCCTGCCTCAGGCTCCTGGGTATCTGGGATTACAGGTACATTCCACCATACCTGGCTAATTTTTATATTTTTAGTAGAGACGGAGTTTCACCGTGTTGAGCAGGCTGGTCTTGAATTCCTGACCTCAGGTGATCTGCCTGCTTCGGCCTCCCAAAGTGCTGGGATTACAGGCATGAGCCACCACACCCGGCCAGAGTTTTCGACTTTTGATATTTTCAACTTATGATAGGTTTATCTGGACATAACCCCATCATAAGCTGAGAAGCATCACTTCTGCACCATTGGAAAATGGAAAATACATAAGTCAAACCATCATAACTCTGGAACTGTCTGTATATCTGAAAAAATTGAAAGCAGGGACTCGGAATCTGGCACACCAACATTCACAGCAGCATTATTCACAATTGCCAAAAGGTATAAACATCTCAAATGTCCAGCAGCAGATGAATGGATGAACAAAATGTTGTTATACATACAATGGAATATCATTAAGCCTTCAAGAGGAAGAAAGTTCTGGCATGTGCTCCAACATGAATGAACCTCAAAGGCATTATGCTAAGTGAAATAAGTCACACACAAAAGGACAAATATTGCATAATTACACTTATATGAGGCACCTAACATAGACAAATTCGTAGAGGCAGAAAGTAGAATAGCACTTACCAGGGGCTAGAGGGAGGGAGAATGGGGAGTTATGTTTTAATGCACACAGTTTCTGTTTGGATAGATGAAAAAGTTATGGAGATGAATAGTAGTGTTGGTTGCACAACAGTGTGAGTGTACTCAATGCCCCTGAGTTGTACAATTAAATATGGTTACATAGTAAATTTTATGCTATGCATATTTTACACCATTTTAAAAACATGAAATATGAGTTAAAAGCATTGGGTAAGTAAGCAACATTTCAAAATAATTTAAAAAATATTTTCAAGTGTACTTTTCCAGAGGAGACTAGACACCATTGAAGTAAGAGAGAACTATTGAGTAGAAATAGGAAGGCAAATGAAATTGAAACGACCAGAGTTTAAAAAGGATTAAATGGAAAGTGATAAATGCAACAGGCAAAGATCCAATATGCACATAATTCATGTCCCTGAAGGAGAAATTTGAATAGAACAGAAAATGTATTTACAGATGTAATTTAAAAAATTTTCCAGAGTTAAAACTGTGAGTCTAAAAATTGAATGGGTACCTCATGTCCAAGGAAAATTGACTCAAAAATATATTCTTGTAAAGTTATTGGACTTCAAAGTTAAAGAAAGTATGCTTTAAGCAACCATGCAAAGTAATTAACTAAAGGAGAAAATTAGACTGGCCTCCAAGTCGCCACAGCTATATTTGATATTTGAGGACAGATGGGTAAAGTCTGTATAGTCTTCATGCAAATAAAGTGTGACCCAAGAAATTTTCACTCAGCTGAACTGTACTTCAGGGACAAAGGCAACACAAACATATTTTTTAATGTGCAAGAATTCAGTAAATACAGTTTCTACAACACTTTTTAAATGATTCTAATAGAGCATAAATGGAGAAAAGACACAGAAGGGACTGGTGATGACCATTAAATCCATTTAAAGATGCAACTAAGGCCGGGCGCCGTGGCTTACGCCTGTAATCCTAGCACTTTGGGAGGCCAAAGTAGGTGGATCACCTGAGGTGAGGAGTTCAAGACCAGCCTGGCGATCATGGTGAAACCCCATCTTTAAAAAAATATATAAACCCCATCTTTAAAAAAAAAAAAAAGATGGCAATTATGGTTAAAGAACAAAATGTAGGCCAGGCATGGTGGCTCATCCCTGTAATCTTAACAGTTTGGGTGGCTGACATGAGATCAGGAGTTCGAGATCAGCCTGGCCAACATGGAGAAAGCCCACCTCTACTAAAAATATGAAAATTAGCTGGGCATGATGGTGCACCTGCAACCCCAACTACTTGGGAGGCTAAGGCAGTAGAATCACTTGAACCCAGGAGGTGGAGGTTGCAGTGAGCCAAGATTTAGCTACAGAACCCCAGCCTGGGTGACAGAGCAAGACTCTTTTTTTTTTTTTTGAGATGGAGTCCCACTCTGTTGACCAAGCTGCAGTGCAATAGCGAGATCGATCTCAGCTCACTGCAACCTCCGCCTCCTGGGTTCAAGCAATTCTCCTGCCTCAGTCTCCCAAGTAGCTGGGATTACCTGTGAGAGCCATCATGCCTGACTAGTTTTTTGTATTTTTAGTAGAGATGGGGTTTTGCCATGTTGGCCAGGCTGGTCTCAAACTCCTGCCCTCTAGTGATCCACGCACCTCTGCCTCCCAAAGTGCTGGGATTAGAGGTATGAGCCACCACTCCCAGCCTAAGACCCTGTCTCAAAAAAAAAAAAAAAAAAAAAGAATGAAATGTATATATTATAAAATCTGATAGTGAAAGAGTGATATAACCAACAAAAGTTGAATGAAAAAGAGCAGAAAGTAGGAAATAGGTCAAGTATGCTGGTGATATGGTTTGGTTCTATGTCCCCACCCAAATATCATGTTGAATTGTAATCCCCAGTATTGGAGGTGGAGCCTGGTGAGAAGTAATTTGATCTTGGGGGTGGTTTCTAGTGGTTTGGCACCATCCCCTAAGTGCTGCCTCATAGTAGTTTTCATGAGATCTGATTGAAAGTATGTCACACTTCCCCTTTCTTTCTCTCTCTGCTGCCAACCATGTGAAAAATGTGTTTCTCCTTTGCCTTCTCCCATGGTTGTAAGTTTCCTGAGGCCTCCCAGCCATGCTTTCTGTACAGCCTGCAGAACTGTGAGTCAATTAAACCTCTTTTTTTTTTTTTTTTAGGAAGAGTCTCTCGCCACACCTGGCCAAAACCTTTTTTCTTTATAAACTACCCAGGCTCAGGTGGTTCTTTATAGCAATGTCAGAACAAACTAATACAGCTGGTTTCCTGAATGTTCAGAGCTGGTGGCAAGAAAACATTTTTAAAGCTGGTAAATCAAGCACGGAGGTCTAAATATGTTTAAAGGTATAAAGGAAAAGCTTAAAAACAATATAATCCCTAAGTTGGGTGGTATGAAGAGAGAATACATGCTGATTCCATCATGTTTATAGAAAGAAGTAAGAAAGGCTGGGCGTGGTGGCTCTCACCTGTAATCCCAGCACTTTGGAGACCGAGGTGGGTGGATCATGAGGTCAGGAGTTTGATACCAGCCTGACCAAGATGGTAAAACCCCATGTCTACTAAAAATACAGAAATTAGCCGTGCGTGGTGGTGCCCACCTGTAATCCCAGCTACTTAGGAGGCTGAGGCAGAAGAATCTCTTGAACCCAGGAGGTGGAGGTTGCAGTGAGCCGAGATCATGCCAATACACTCCAGCTTGGGTGACAGAGTGAGACACTGTTAAAAAGAAGGAAAGAAGGAAAGAAGGAAAGGAAGGAAGGAGGGAAGGATGGAAGGAAGGAAGGAAAAGAAGAAAGAAAGAAAAGAAAAGAAAACTCTCAGGAAGATCCTAGGAAAAAGTGCAAATCGTGACAAGAGCATCTAACTGTATTGTAAACATATGAAACAATCTCACTAAAGGGGTGGAAGGCAAAGGTACTGATTTGGTAACTTTGGAATAAATGAGGTCTATAAAGCCAAAAGCAATAGAAACTGCAAAAAAGCATGGTAGGGCTTTTTTGTTTTCCCATAGGGCTATGGGTAAACAACCCTGAGACTGCTATACATGTACACTGGAATCGAACAATGTTGCACAAGTGGATGGTGGAAAATGGAAGCCTGATTGCTCACTGATGGAGTAGGAATTTACCAATAAACAAATAAAGGAGGTTAGAATAATCCATGCAGTGATGGCCTAGAGTTGGAAACATCAGTAATATCATGTTTTAGTCAATATCGATTCAGGTGATTACATATAGAAATATTTGTAAATATGTAACATACACAGGTAAGAATATACACATATATTTACATGCTTTGTCAGCTGAGAGGGCCCAAAAGAAACAAAGCCGCAGTAGGAACAAGCACGCCAGGACCTACATCTTGGATTCCAATATTATTCTTCAATAAAAAGAACCATAGATTCTTGGAGAAATGGCAGTTTCGGGGACTTGAGCAGGAAATATACAAGATTAGCCCAGAACATTGTGCGGTGCCAGAAAGTAGACAAGTGCTAAACAGCAAAGCTCACATTGATGAGGGTCTGTCAGAGAATCAGAGGAGCTGAAAGAGCTCCCAAGGGCCAAAGCTGGAGCCATCTGAGCAACAAAATAAGTAATATTGAATTATAAACCAAAGTCCAAGATAAATACCCATAAGTCCACACTGATATAAATGAATGATTGAGGCTGGGCTCGGTGGCTCACGCCTGTAATCCCAGCACTTTGGGAGGCCGAGGCTGGTGAATCACGAGGTCAGGAGTTCAAGACTAGCCTGGCGAACGTGGTGAAACCCTGTCTCTACTAAAAATACAAAAAAATAGCTGGATGTGGTGGCGGGCATGTAATCCTAGCTACTTGGGAGCCTGAGGCAGAAGAATCATTTGAACTTGAAAGGTGGAGTTTGCAGTGAGCCGAGATCAGGTCATTGCACTCCAGCCTGGGTGACAGGGCGAGACTCCATCTCAAAAAATAAACAAATAAATAAAAATAAACAAATTATTGAATCAGTTACTAAGAGACAAAGAGACAAATCTCCTGTTCAGAATTTCAGATTAGTTATATAGATACTGCATTGAATTCATGGTGATTAATTCCAGTGCTAGAAGAAAAACTGGTTATTTTGGAGTTCCTGAGAGAATATCGATTTTCTTCAACATGTCGCCTTAAGATGTTTTCAAGGGTAGTTTTAACTGTTTTTGATGTTTGCCTTGTATGCTGACTTCAGAGCCTCAGCCTGAAGAAGGTGAGATTTCATTGCCTTGTCTGCCTGTAGCGCCCACTGCAGGGCCATACACAAGGCAAGCCTTCTTGCTTGCATTTAAAATAGTCATAATGGTGCTTTATGGGGTGGCATGTGGTGTGACGTTTCTGTAATCATTTAGTGCTGATACTGATAAATTTATCAGTCACTTGTGCCACTTCAGCTGACACGCTCCACCTTCTTACCAAACAAACCTCCTCCTCTTTGCCTCCTCCTTCTTTCTCAGCCCCAATGATTACAACCTTCTAATCATTGCCTGATGCTTCTGCCTTGACCTGTTATATTCCTGCCCACCATCTAGTCCAGTTTAAACCGTGGTGGCCTATTGATACCTCCTGCTAGGGTACTAATGATTACTATTCTCTAAGACAGAAGTGACCTGAAACCCAGCTCTTCCATGATTGCTGCCAGGACCTGGCCATGATTCAAGCCCAAATGACATAAGCCAAATTACACACTCAGTGGGGAAGGCATTTATTTTCAAGTCCCCACCCTTGTGTGAGTGCAGGTGGAACAAAGATTGTGTGACCACGTTGTTCAAACACAGGGAGATGACTGCATTCCCTCCCATTAGTTTTCATTTGTTGATTCTTCTCCAAGACCTGATTTCCAATTGTACTCCTTCTTTGATGTTGCCTCTTTCTCAGAGGATTCTGAAGGGAAGGACAGGAGTAGTATGCTGTTCTAAAGGGTTTGGGACTTTATCCTGTAGGCATGGGGAGCCACAGAGAAGTTTTTAAAGCCGTCACCTTCACATTTTTGTCTTTAGAGGTAAGTTCACTCTGATGGCAGGGCAAGACACCCACTGTCCTCTTCAGGAAAGCAGGGGCCATTCTGGGCACATCTAAGTCAATCCAAAGCTGAGAGGGACAGGAACTGATGTGATCTTAGAATACCAAGACACTAGAATATAGCCAGATCCGCAAGGTTCAGATGTTCTGGCCTTACAAGTAAATTGTATTAAATCAGCAATGCTTCCTAAGCTTCATCCCACCTTGGTAAACATTAAAATGAGGACAGTTTTAAAACTTACTGGGATCAACTTCAGTGAGCTGGGGTAATTCTAAAAGGAGCTTGATGGATATAGGAAGCAAAAAAGTTCCTCTTTCAAGTTTCCTTTCGTGTTAAAGAATAAATCGTAAGTGTGCTAATAACTCTTTGTTAAGCCTTATCCTATGTAGCTGTTAAACATGCCATGTTTACAGGCATGTAGTACATTCTATGTCCTTGTACTTGAACCAAGATATTTGTGCTGGACGTGCTCACAGGCATGTCCCAGCTCTCCATTGCTTTTACCTGTTTAGAAAAGTTTTAAGTTGTTAGTCAATAGGGATTTAGTTTAAGTTGTGAGGTCTGGCTCCAGCCAATGGAGATCAGACACAGCAGTAAGGATGGGGATAAATATGTCTGTTTTCCTTTGTTCATCGTACTGTAGTGGCAAGATGGCTAGCGAGAGTACCCTTCCTGCAGTCCAGGAAGTAAAAGCTGTGTTGCTGAACAATCCTTTGTCTCAGTGCTAATTTTTCTTTGAGGCACTGAGCATCTGTTTCCAACAATGGATAATAATTATTTACATTTTCTTTATAGGGTACTCTTATAAAAAAGAAAACAAACAAACAAACAAAAAGCTATATAATCATGAGAAGAAAAATAAAAGCAAATCTTGGGGTAGATTTAAATGTCAACTTTGGGTAAAATTTCCTAACATTCTTCTTGGAGTCTAACTCTTTTAAATATCAAGTTTTATGTTAAAAATAGTTCTTGATCATTGTTCCCACACATTGTTCCTAATCAAGATGTTTTTAAATGATCATCTCTTCAGTTTTTGATAGTTACCATGGAGGAAAAAAAATTTTTTTGAAATGGAGTCTCACTCTGTTGCCCAGGCTGGAGTGCAGTGGTGAGATCTTGGCTCACTGCAACCTCTGCCTCCTGGGTTCAAGCGATTCTCCTGCCTCAGCCTCCCTAGTAGCTGGGATTACAGGCACATGCCACCACATCTGGCTAATATTTGTTTTTTTTTTTTTTTGAGACAGAGTCTCACTCCGTCACCAGGCACCAGGCTGGAGTGCAGTGGCACGATCTCTGTTCACTGTGACCTCTGCTGCCCAGGTTCAAGTGATTCTCCTGCCTCAGCCTCCTGGGTAGCTGGGATTACAGGCACGTGCTACCATACCCAGCTAATTTTTGTATTTTTAGTAGAGATGGGGTTTCAGCATCTTGGCCAGGCTGGTCTTGGACTCCTGACATCGTGATTCACCCATCTTGGCCTCCCAAAGTGCTGGGATTACAGGTGTGACCTGCCGCACCTGACTTAAAAAGCTTTATTGTTACAAGAAGTGATGATAAAGTGTAAAGCCATCAGCTATGAACCAAGGGAAAGAAAAAGAAAAAAACACACACAAGAAAAAATCAAAGGAAAATAAAGAAAATAAAAGAAACAACAACAAAAAGAGACAGTGAGGTGGCTCACGTCTAAATTCCCAGCACTTTGGGAGGCTGAGGCAGGCGAATCATGAGGTCGGGAGTTCGAGACCAGCCTGGCCAACATGGTGAAACCCCATCTCTACTAAAAATACAAAAAAAAAAAAAAAAGCCAGGCTTGGTGGCGCGTGCCTGTAATCCCAGCACTTTAGGAGGCTGAGGCGGGTGGATCTCGAGGTCAGGGGTTCAAGACTAGCCTGACCAACATGGTGTAACCCCATCTCTACTTAAAAATACAAAAATTAGCCAGGCATGGTGGCAAGCAGCTGTAATCCCAGCTTCTTGGGAGGCTGAGGCAGGAGAATCGCTTTAATCGGGAAGTGGAGGTTGCAGTGAGCTGAGAGCACGCCATTTGCACTCCAGCCTGGGCGACAGAGTGAGACTCCAGCTCAAAAAAAAAAAAAAAAGAAAAAGAAAAGAAAATTAGCCAGGCGTGGTGGCGCATGCCCATAATCCCAGCTACTTGGGAAGCTGAGGAAGGAGAATCTCTTGAACCCAGAAGGCGGAGGCTGCGGTGAGCTGAGATCGCACCCTTGCACTCCAGCCTGGGTAATGAATGAAACTGTCTCAAAAAAGAAAAATTAGTTGCGTGTAGTGGCGGGGGCCTGTAATCCCAGCTACCCAGGGGGGCTGAGGCAGGAGAATTGCTTGAACCCAGGAGGCGGAGGTTGCAGCGTGCCGAGATCACGCCTCTGCACTCCAGCCTGAATGACACTCAACTCCGTCTCAAAACAAAACAAAAACAAAAACATGTAAAGCCATTTTTTTCTGTTCATATCATTATGTAAGATTTTGTGTAAAAGTATGTCTTGCATGTAGGTGTAAGCACACAGCCTTCATGTCTCACTGGACCAATTTTCACAAACATCTAGTACTAGCACCCTGATCAAGAAACAGAATGGTACAAGCATCCCAGAAGTCCCATTCATGCCTCTCCCAGCAAATACCCCTTCTCTTCCAGTAAGGTAACCACCATGCTGACTTCTGTAAGTGGAATTTATATGAATAATACTCTTTTTTTGCCTGGCTTCTTTCTTTCAATGTTATGTTTGTGAGATTCATCCATACATCACTTAGTGTGGCAACAATTCGTTCATTCTCAAGACTATATAGGATTTTATTGTATGACTATATTCAGAATTTACTGTCCACACTCCTGCTGATGGACATTTGGGTGGTTTCCAGTTTTTCCCGTTGTGGTTGTGTGGCTGTGAACACTCTTCCACACGCTTCTTTGTGCACACATGGATACGGTTCTGCTGGATATACATATGGGAGTGAAGTTGCTAGGTCTTGGGATATGGATGATTCCAGCTGACACTCCTACCAGGAAAGTACAGCTGTTCAACATCTTTGCCAACACATGTATTGTCAGTTAAAGTCATTAAAAAAAAAATAGTGATTCACACATTTGTAGCAGCTGAAATGGTATTCAAAGGATCTGACAGCTCTTTACTACTATTCATAATGGCAATACAGTATTGACATTTTTTTTTCCTGATAATGTTAGTGAATTCTGAATCTAAAAGAACTTAATCACACCAAATATTGTGAAACAATGAAGCTCTAAGTCACAGCTTGGGCTGTACTTGCTTGGGCAAGTACTGTTAGAAGCGCTGCTATCACCCGGGATGTCACCAGAAGGTTTCCACTCAGCTGCAAACAGACATTTTCCAAACATGTAAAGACAAGGATTCTGCACCTCCCTCTGCCTTCTTCCCTCTTCACCTGTCAGGGCCACCAAGAGTGTCCAGGTCTTAGGACTCACAGGGAACCACTGGAGGTCACTGGCTAGAATGCTCCAGCACGCATGATCGCCACATGGCTGACTTTGGTAATGCCATACTATTAACTAATCCTCTCAACTAGTACAACAATGAGGTAGAAGACTTGGTATTATCTCCATAGTACAGAAGAGGAAACTGAGGCCCAGCAAATTGAGCAGCAAGTGAGCTACTGCATGAAGGTAGAGCCCTACTTCCTGCCAGTTTCTGTTGCAGAACTTTGTCCACAGAGGCCAGTTTCCAGTAGCATCTTGCTGGAGGGTGACAGTGGCTCCTCTGCCTGAAGGGAGGAATGGAAGATTTGAAAAGAGAATTTCAAAGAGCTTATCTCTCTGAGACCCCTTTTCAAGTGTTCACAAGGGTGAACACTACTGTTAACAATAGTCACTACTGTTAACGTACCTGGCAACCAACTCTGTGGGTTTCTGTTGTATTTATCCCTCTGCCCTCTCATCTGTGTGTCTATTCACATCTCTCCCTTCCTGCCCTATCTCCTCCCATTTTTCTAAGAAGCTAAAATATGGAATTGGAACATTCTAGATATATACACATTCCCCTTGTAGTTATTAACTAAAGACATGTTATGTGTCTTAAACTTTTATTAAATCAGGTGAATTTAATCTTTCAAAAACAAAACTAAAAACCAGTTAGGTTGCCCAGCTCTGTAACTTTCTAGCTGTGGACACATTACAAAATGGGCTTTCACTTTCACACCTGTAAAATGGAGACAATAACAGCACCTGTGTGATAGGGTCATCTTGAAGATGAAATAATTTGATATTACAAAACAGCTTTAAAATGTGTCCTGCACCTCAGTGTGCTGTTTGCTAACATGAAGTGATTTTTTTTTTTTAACTCTCCCTCTTGGGGAGAGGGCCTTAATTTTGTCTTCTGCCTTTTACTGGAAATCCTACCTGTACTTACCTCTGTGATTTTTTTCAGGTGTGCCTGTCACCAGGCATCAAGGCTAAGCAAGACTTTTTCATTTACTGGGCATTAGTGATGATTCAGCACAGAGAGGAAGTGAGGGAGGAATTCAAGATAACCAGGACTCAGTTTCTGGAGGAGAGTTGCTGGAAGTTTCTGATGGAGAACTGAGTCTGGAATCTTCTCCTCGGTTGGGGTAGGCCCACACTCACACTTAATTTTGGGGAACAGTTAATTGCTGTTTTAGTCAATTTGGGCTGCTGTAACAAAAATATCAGAGACTACGCGGTTTAAACAACAATTTATTTCTCACAGTTTGGGAGGTTGGAAGTCCAAGATCACGGTACTGGCATGATTGGGTTCTGGTGAGGGCTCTCTTCCTGGTTTGCAGACACGATCTTCCAGCTGTGTCCTCACATGGTAGAAAGTGAGCCTAGTCTCTTTCTCTTCTTATGAGGGCACTAATTCCATCATGGGGGCTCCACTTTCATGACCTCATCTAACCCCGATTACTTCCCAAAGGCCCCACCTCCCAACAGATTCCCTTGGGGGTTAGGGTTTCAACACAGGAATTTGGGGGGATACAAATATAACATTTACTTCTTGTCAACTATCTCCCCTTTTTTGCTGTGATAATTGTGTCAATTGATAGCTGACAACATTTACTTCTTGTCAACTATCTCCCCTTTTTTGCTGTGATAATCATGTATGCTTGAGGGATGCAGGAAGGGATACCTTGAATATACTGTTCTGACACATTCAAGATTTGTTGAAAGAATGAATGTAATCAACACCCGAAAAGAGGCGATCAGCAAGTCTGAATTTTTCTTTTTGAAAATGTATTCATGGCCAGCAAGGTGGCTCACAGTTGTAATGCCAGCACTTTGGGAGGCTGAGGCAGGTGGATCACTTGAGGCCAGGAGTTCTAGATTAGCCTGGCCAATATGGCGAAACACTGTCTCTACTAAAAATACAAAAATTAGTTGGGCATGGTGGCTCAGGCCTGTAATCCCAACTACTCCAGAGGCTGAGGCACAAGAATGGCTTAAACCTGTGAGGGAAAGGTTGCAGTGAGATCAAGCCATGGCACTCCAGCCTTGGGCGATAGTGAGACCCTGTCTCAATTAAAAAGAAAAAAAGAAAAGAAAAAAATTGTTGCTTCTCAGATGATATGCAGTCACTTTCACAAATCAGTAATTTATGTGACAATAATCACAGAAAATATACTGCTTAGGTTTATAAATACTGAAACAGATAATACTTTTTTTTTTTTTGCATGACCTTCCTCAGTCCCCCAACCCACATTTTTATTTGACACAGTTAACAATAAATGATTTCTTAAAAGGGGAATACTTTTTTTTTTTGCTTCTGGAATCCTGAAAGAAAAAAAAAAGAGCATATTTCAAGAAAACAAGTTGAAAAGTTAGTCACAATAAAACGAAAGGCGATTGATCTAACTCCCTGATGTACATTCTAACGACATGCAGCTCTGTTGAAGGCTCACTGATTTACAGGGAAAAAATATTTAGGATATACCACAAATAAAAATGTCTAGTATAATTTTATTGTTTTAAGAGAAATATGCAAATATACCCTAGATTGAATTTCTTCTCACTCCAAGGTTCATTACAGCAAGAACTCCATTTTCCAATTCAGTGGTACATTCTCCCTAGGCTGCAAAAAATGCTGTGGACAAAATGACATTTGAAAAAGTTATTTTCTTTTTCTTTCTTTCTTTTTTTTTTTTTAAGTATTACATTTCTTTCTTCTTTTGAGACGGAGTCTTGCTCTGTCATCTGGGCTGGAGTACAGTGGTGCCATCTCAGCTCACTGCAGCCTTGGCCTCCCGGGTTCAAGCAATTCTGCCTCAGCCTCCTGAGTAGCTGGGATTACAGGCGCACGCCACCACTCCTGGCTAATTTTTGTATTTTTACTAAAGATGGAGTTTCCTCATGTTGGCCAGGCAGGTCTCGAACTCCTGACCTCAGTTGATCTGCCCACCTCTGCCACCCAAATTGCTGGGATTACAGGCGTGAGCCAATGCGCCTGGCCAAGAGCACTACATTTCTTGAGAGCAATAGCCCTCTCAAGCCATTTATGCTCACATAAGAGACTGGAATAGCAAAGCGCTATGAACAGTGAGGAATGTTGTAAAAGTCCCTGGTGAGGCTTAATCAATACTGTATATAGCCTTGTCCAGCGGAAGAAGCTCATTCTCTGTGAATTCTAGTGGGAAAGAATGATTGAATGATAAACACTTCTTCACTGGCTGCTCTATCAGATACTTACAGTTTCTGGGAGGCCTTAACTCTTTTACCCAAGGAAGAAGTGAAAATATGTCTTGCACAATTGCTTAACTTATTCCCAACGAAAAGACTTCATTCTGTTATTTATTTCACTGGTAATGTGGGCATAAGGAATCCTGTATTACTGGCGCAGAAACTGGGTGTAAAGGTGATCACAAAGATTATATGGGCGGCAGGGCGCGGTGGCTCCTGGCTGTAATCCTCTCCGGAGGCTGAGGGAGGAGAATCGCTTGAATCCGGGAAGGTTGCAGTGAGCCAAGATCGCGCCATTGCACTCCAGCTTGGGCAACAGAGAGAGACTCTATCAAAAAAATAAAAAAATCAGAGCCTGACCAGTCGCCCCACAGCGTCAAGATGAACGCAGGTGACCGCGACTACAGCGTTTAATAATAACGGGTCCTCAGGCAAAAACTCCACAGATCGAAATCCCGCGCCTCTGAAACTGTCCAACGAGGCGGTCTTCTGGGGGAACCTGACCCGCCAAAGGAGCAACGAGGGGCTGCGTTTAGGTGAAGCCGGTGTTGAGCAAAGTGTGTAGATCAGTCAGGCGCTCAGAAGGGACGTCTGTGGGAGAAGGGTCAGCACGGTACTCCCGTGGGAACCCCAGACCCCTCAGGCCGTCTCCCGCAGCCGGGGTTTGGTTGGTACTGAACCGGCTCAGGCATGGAACCCCTACCCTCAACCCTGGTAAGGTGCCGGGGCCAGCTTGGGCCGGGACTCCTAAAATTTGAATTAGGGGTGGTCTAACGCCGTTGCCGGCGGGGTGTGCCCCTAGTGAAGCCAAGAATCCGCAGTGCCGGGGCGCCGCTCGGTGTTCGGCTCTCGATTGCTCGCGCCTGGCGGCGGTGGGCCTCGCACGCGACGACTGGGGCTCTGCGCTCGAGGGATCGAGCCTGGGCCGAACCGGCGGCGGCGCGCCCTCTGCGGCGGTCCCCGGGCGGTCCCCGCGCCTCAGGCCGGCGGGAGAAAGAGGCCGCGGCGGCCAGCGCGGGGATGTCGAGGACCTCGAAGGTGGTGCTGGGCCTGTCGGTGCTGCTGACGGCGGCCACAGTGGCCGGCGTACATGTGAAGCAGCGGTGGGACCAGCAGGTCGGTGTCACGTGACCGTCTCTTACGGGCCCCAGCACAGCGGCGACCTAGGGCCTCTAGTGGTCTCTGCCCGTTCGGTTCCTCACCTTCTTGTGTCTTTCGCCTGCGGCGGCGCGGCCTAGCACCCCATGCGTTTCCGGCTGCGGCGGGCGGCCGCCCTGCTAGGCTCCTGGAGCTGCCGCTCCAGGGCGGTTCAGGGCTACTCGGCTGCCGGCTTAGCGCCCTGGGAGCCCAGCGCTGAAGGGGCCTTGCTCCGCGCCCTCACTCATGCTCTTGGGGTGCCCAGCGGCTCTGTTTTCAGGTCACAGCCGGCCCGCAGGGTGCGGACCTTTCCACATCTCACTTGGGCCGCAAGAAAATAGAAGGCAGGGAAGGAGTTTCTTGGGGTGCATTCTGCAAGTTACCAGCCTCCCTTCTGGCCCAAGGTTGCGGCTTAAAGCCTAATGCGTTTTAAGTGCTATTGATTTTATCCCATAGTAAGAGAGTCCCCCTCCCCCATACTCGCTTTTGGCCAAGATAATTTGGTGAGATATTTGCACTTCTCCTTTAAATGAACAGTTTGCTATAGAAACTGTAAAATCTGGGAACGATAGAGATAAAAAGCCTCTAAATTTTCTTTTTGGTACTTAATATTTCAGGAAATGTCCGTGCCCTACCGATCAGTGACTATCTGTTCTTTCCTCTCAATTCATATTCTTTCTTGATCAAGTTGGCAGACCTTTAATGGCTGATTACTGTGTGGAAGCTACCTCACTAAGCACCTTGGGAATACAAAGATAAGGAAACTTTACTCTTCTGGAGTCTATCAGTGATTCACAACCGTACTGAGATCGGGGAATTGGGTCCTTAGTGAACTTTCAGAGAACACCTTGACAGTAATTGGGATTGAATCTAGTTCACCAAGGGTGGAAATAATGGACTGGATGAATCAAGAGTAAACAGTCTTCTTAATTTGCCTACCCAGAGCTTTGGACTGTGCTATGTGCTTGGTATACAGAGATGAAGCAAATGAGGTCTTTGATCTTGGTGTTCACAGACTGGAAATTAGAGGAGAGGAAGCATGTGATGGTACAAGAATTTTCAGGAAGGAGATAAGGTGACTTAATGAAAGGGCACAGAAGAGATCAGAGATTTGGGATTAAAAAATGTGCTCCCAAGGGGATAGTTTTTGGACTAGAGGCAGAAGACTTCTGCCTCTTAGAAGGAAAAGGAAAAGATGGTGATCCCAGGAAAACTTGAGATGGGGTAAAGTTTAGTATGACATGTTGTTCTGACGTCAGTGAAGTGATTTTTGAAGGGTTAGGGTAGGAATGGGTTAGAGCTTGGCTTTGGACCCTATAAACATCAGATGTTCCCTGAAAGTTTTTACAGCGTGGCTAAGGCTTGGTCCCCACCCCAGACCATTTAAACCAGAATCTCTTGGGGATAGGGACCTGGTTCAGCAATGTTTTCTTTTTGTTTTTGTTTTTGAGATGGAATCTCACTCTGTCACCCAGGCTGGTGTGCAGTGGTGCTATCTCAGCTCACTGCAACTTGTGCCTCCAAGTTCAAGCAACTCTCCTGCCTCAGCCTCCTGAGTAGCTGGGATTACAAGCACACGACACCACACCTTGCTAGTTTTTGTATTTTTAGTAGATACGGGGTTTCATCATGTTAGTCAAGCTGGTCTCAAACTCCTGACAGTGTGATCTGCCCGCCTCTGCCTCACAGTGTGCTGGCATTACTGGCGTGAGACACTGTGCCTGGCCTCAGCAATGTTTTAAAAGCAACCCAGAGGATTTTAACACAGGGTTGAGAACCAGTATGTTACAGAGTGGAACAGTGGTTATTTGTAAGTTAGAGATGAATAAAAGGGTGACCAGAGGCCGGGCATGGTGGCTCATGCCTGTAATCCCAGTACTTTGGGAGGCTGAGGCAAACAGATCCCCTGAGGTTAGAAGTTGGAGACCAGCCTGACCAACATGGAGAAACCCAGTCTCTACTAAACATCCAAAATTAGCCCGGTTTGGTGGGGCATGCCTGTCATCCCAGGTACTGGGGAGGCGGAGGCAAAAGAATCGCTTGAACCCTGCAGGTAGAGGTTGTGAGCCCAGATCCGCCATTGCCCTC
Organism: Cheracebus regulus; assembly: GCA_963574635.1. Taxonomy (NCBI): domain Eukaryota; kingdom Metazoa; phylum Chordata; class Mammalia; order Primates; family Pitheciidae; genus Cheracebus; species Cheracebus regulus. The sequence goes on along the minus strand of CAUYQU010027573.1, from coordinate 109 downwards.
CAGCCTGGAAAACAAGAGCGAAACTGTGTCTCAAAAAAAAAAAAAAAAAAGACACGTCACTGACCTCACTGACCCTCTCTGGGGTCACTCCCATGAACAGAATGCAAAG